>JAOXJP010008886.1:0-17912 GCA_025762735.1 Platanus orientalis | reverse complement strand
GTTTACTTTTAAAAAAATATGTGGACCCCACCTCCTTTGTGTCTTGGACTACTAGTGGAGCACCAACATTGCAGACCAGAGGATATGAATCCCTTTTTCGGTCAAATATTCTTATGGGTTCTTGGAGGGGAGGGAGGAGATTGATATTAATTGGGAGGGGATTTAGAAAATTAAAGCGCCTTCCTAGGCCCTCTTCTTCATGCCGACAACTTTGAAAGGTCATATACCAACATTGAATTTCCTTCAAAATATAGGTCTGATGCTCCCAAACATGTGCCCTGTCTGCCTCGGTAATGTTGAGTCTACTATTCATATCCTCCTTTCTTTTCCGTTTTTGTGGGAACTATGGTCCTCTATTCTCTTTGAAGCTAATGTGATGTGGGTTCCTCCAACTTGTTGGCCTTCTTTTCTTCATCAGTGGTATCCCCCATTCAATCGTTGTAAGGATAAAGTGTTCTAGTGTTTGTTCCCTCTGACAATATGGTGGTCGACATGGCTTGAAAGAATAGTCAGACTTTTGAGAAGTATGTAGAGCCCTCATACAAAGTTCTTAGGAGAGCTAAAGATTGGTGCTTCTTATGGGCTGCTAACGGTAAAGAGCTTGGGGGCTGGTCCATTGTAGATATAAAGTCGAATTGGGTTAAGATTGTGAAAGGATGTGAGCTCCCTTAGATTTTTTTTGTTGGATTACTTGTTGTATATTAGTTGGGGGATGTCTTATCCCCTCTTATTTTAATAATATTTGTTTTATAAGAAAAGGATTTATAAGGAGAATCCAAAGGTGTGAAAGGAGCTTTTTCCTTGTTTCTCTCTCTCTCTCTCTCTCTCTCTATATATATATATATATATGATAACTGAAACTTTTATTCAATAGAAAAAGGTGGAAGCCACCAGCAAATACAACCCACACTACAGCCTAAAAGGTTATTTCCAATCAGCATGATGTGCGACAAAATTGGCTTCCTCTGTGTGTGTGTGTGTGTGTGATAGACAATCAGAATAGACTAATGAGGAGGAAAAACACCGAAAGTTGAAAGTTTGTCAAATGACAATCGCATGCAAAAAATAGCATAATGCTAAACAAGTAACTGTAAATGTCGAGTTCTATGAAACACTTTTTAAAAATAAAAATAAAAGTTGTTATCATTGAGTGTAAAATAGAACACTTAAAATAGTAGAAAAATAAGTTGGAAAATTAATTTAAAATATTTTAAAAAATACAAGAAGGGAACGAAGAAGAGAAAGATCAAATCAATGATTCTTTTAAAGGTACCTGCTTTTCCTTTTAACCAGAGATATTTTTGGGTGAAGGATCCCAAGGAAAGGCTTGTCTTATGATTTTTATTTTTAATAAATTACTCACTTTTAGTTTTCCCCATCTTGTGCTTACTAGAGTCTTCTATTTTCAAATCTAAGGAAGAGAAATGAAATATGAAATTAAGATATAGAGAAGGGACATCATTTCATGAGGTAACAAAAGAATGTAGACAGAGATATACTTTTGTATGGGAAGAGGCCCTTTTCTCTTAAAAAGTTTGTTTTAGTAACAATTGTGAGAATGAAAATTTATATACTTTCATCTTAAAATAAAATTAAAAAAAGAAGTGAGAAAGGAGAAACATAATAGAAATGTATGATATCCAAGGGAGAAACAACCATTGGAAATTGGGAAGTATCACACAAAATATATCTCTTAATTTATTGCTAAGTAAACTACTTAAAAGAATTAAAAACACTTGCACTTAAGATGAAATCAAGTGGAGATATCTCCTAAATCTTATGGCTATCAATATGCTAGTGATATTATTGGTGATTGTAAATTTCTATAATCATATGACCCAAATGGAAACTGGTAAATTAAAAGCAATAAATCAACACTTAATCTTGGATGGAATAGAGAACTTTTAAAAATGGAAAAGTTACTCAAACACACACTCTACATTTAACAATGTACAAACTCTTTGTATCTTAAATAATAATGCATCCCTTACCTTAGAAAGTTAGGTACATATCCTCTACTTAGGTTAGGATTCTAATAAGATTAGTCAACATCTGCATGAGAGTTTAAAACTTTTTTTTTTTTTTTTGAGAGGTAAATGCATGCTTTATTGAATAAGAAATAAGGAAAAAACAGAAAACATCACCAAGGAGGTGAAGGAAAAGAGGAAAAGACATAAAAGAAGCAGAAAATTACAAATCCTCACACCATAATGAATACCATTCAATCTCTTCAAACTCGGCCCAATGGACACCCAGTCAAAAAATGAATTATAGATATACAAGATCAACTCCACTTCCGAACGATCCTTACCCTCAAAGATATGAGCATTCATTTCCTTCCAAATACCCCAAAAATGACTCCTAGAAAGGTCTGCCAAATGAAAAGAGGCATCCTATTGACACCATTGATCCACCAACCCCAAATCAAATCCTAAAAGCAATAAAAAAAGACCCAAAGAGTCCAAAGATGATAAAGGAAGAAACCCTAAACCCTATTCGCCACTAGACAATGCACAAAAAAGATGGTTGACCGACTCCCCTTCATTCCTACACATAACACAGAAGTTTGCCAAGCCCCACCCTCTACTTTGAGGATGATTGAGGGTGAGAATTTTATCTAGATACACATTCCACATAAAGAATGACACTTTGGATGGAATACCCGAGTTCCATATCCTTCTAAAGGGAAAAGGGATATCCACCGCCCAATTGGAAAACACCTTGTAACATGACTTGGAAGAAAAAAGACCATTGTTAGACGGTTTCCATACCAAACTATCATTCCTATTCAAAATCGGCCTATACCTATCCAGATCATTCAAAAGATTACCATAATCCCCTATTTCCCAATCATGAAGATTTTTACACATCCTAAGGCTCTAAACATCTAACTTAAAGTCAAAGAAACTAAAAACTGAACCCCACTTGTCATCAACCAAAGAGAACACAGAGGCAAACCTATCCTTGAGGGGACACTCCCCAGCCCCAGAGTCTTGTCAGAAGCTAATATCTTGACCCGAGCCCAATTGAAATCTAATGAACCTCCAAAACCTCACATTGACCTTGAAGATAGACTTCTAAAGGCCACACCCATGCCTTCCACGGGGAGTTTTGGAAGCCCATACAGACTGCTCCCCAAAATGCACGACCACCACCTTACGCTATAGACTATCCCTCTCATGCCCAAATCTCCAAAGCCACTTGGCCAACAAGGCATAATTATGTTGTCTAACCCTCCTAAATTGCTTCTATTTCATTAATGCATTTTGCATGGATCTAAATGTCATTTCAATTACCAATTCACTAAATAGCTTGGTTGGTTATCTTAAGACATTTTGATCTCCTTCGCTGAATATAAGCTCTAAGATTTGATTATTGTCATCTCTATGCCTCTAATTTAGCTATAGATATTACTTTTAAGCAAGTACATTGCTGCAATAAATGCATTGGTACTACTAGTTATATTTTGAGATTCAAAACATGATTGAGGATTGATCAAATTAAGCCCAGTCGATTGGGGTGATCTTCAACGGTAAAAAAAAAATCAATGGATTGTTTAGAATCTGTTCATGGGGATTCATGTAGAAGCACAAGTTGCATCTATAGACATTAATGAGTGACTTTTTATTAACAAAAAGGTGTCAAAGTGTCTGCAGACACGTCTTCTATTTGACTTTTCAAATCTATAAATATAGGAAAGGTTTTGATGCTAAATACAATTGAAAATCTCTATCTTTTTCGTCTCTCTCTTATTTTCTCTACAAGTTTCTTTGGTATTGTTTTGCAACCAAAATTAAGAGTTCTCGTGTTATTTGGAGTTAGGTTTGAACCACATTCATGGTCATTCGTTGGAGGACTTCTTAGACTATGTGGGTTGGAAAAGCTTGTGTTGTTGAATCTTGATACGGCTGTGTACTAGACCTTGCCGTACCAATCAGAGGGAGGCAGATACCATTTAGGATAGTGTCTTTGAACACACCTCAACATAAATCAATAAGTTTTTCTGATTCTATTTTAATTTCTTATTTTAGTTTCGATAATTTCTCTTCGATATTTTAGTTTAATTTTTCATAAAAAAATTCTTGTTACTTTATTTTGTGATATTGTTTTCTTATCTGTTCAATTAATTATTCTAAATTTATTTTCCTGTAATTGTTTAAAAACAACAATCTAAACAGTAATCGTTGTTAGACAAGTATGAATTTTTTTGTTTCTAATATGAATAAAATTCCTGATGTGAGTAAAATATAACTATTTAATGGTTCTCATTTCCAGAGATGGCAAGAGAGAGTTTTCTTCTTACTTGAAATGATAGGAGTTGCTTTTATTCTGGCAGAAACAAAACTTGAAGAAAAATCAAGAGCAATATGAACCTGAAAGATGCCATTCCAGTCAAATTTGGGAGAAGACATACAAAATATGTAGACATGTGATTTTGAGTGCCACGATTGGTTCTCTTTATGATATATATTTTAAATTTGAGACTGCGGCTGAAATATAGAATAATCTAGTCAAGAAATATATTGTAGAGAATGAAAAAGTAAAGAAATATATAGTAAATAAAATGGTAGAAGAGAAATCTATGACTTCTTAATTGGATGATTTTTAATTGATGGTTAATGATTTGGCCACAGAAAATATGGTTTTACTGGAAGCATTTGTGACCGCTTCTTTAATTGAGAAGTTTCCACCATCATGGAGATTATAAGAGTAGTTTAAAGCAAAAGAGAAAAAAAAAAGACATTAGAAGAGATAATTATTAGTATAAAAATAGAACAAACTAACAGAGATTAAACAATGAAAGAAAATGCTAATGAATATACTTTTAAAGCCAACTTGGTTGAAAAACCTAGGATAATATAGAAAAGAAAAATTTTGAAAAATTTTAGAAATTTTATAATAAAAATAAATTTAAAATATTAAGAACAATACAGAATATTGTAAATATGATTGTTTTGTTTGTGAAAAAATAGACCATAAAGCAACAAATTGTAGACATAGAAACAACAAAAGGAAAACTGAGAACAACAAGGTGAACCTGACTGAGATGGAGACCTTAATACAGAATATTGTAAATATACTATTTTGTTTGTGGAAAAATAGGCCATAGAGTAGCAAATTGTATACATAGAAACAACAAAAGGAAAGCCAAAAAGAATAGGTTGATCCGACTGAGATGGAGACCGTTATGGCTATCATCACATAAGTAAACATCATCAATAATACAAAGGACTGGGTGGTAGACACTAGTGCTACTAGGCACATTTACAATGACAAGAATGCATTTGCCTCCTATACTCCATCTAATAATGGAGAAATGGTATACATGGGTGACTCAAGATCTATACCAATAGATGGAAAAGGGAATGTGTTTCTTAAGATAATTTCCAGAAAGATTCTACCACTTACTTAATGATGTATTGTATGTGAAGGACATCCATTAGAATCTTGTGTTAGGAAGCCTACTTGGAAAAATGAGAATTAAATTAATGTTTGAATCTAAAAAATTAATTCTTACTAAGAACAATATATTCCTTGGAAAAGGATATTATAATTTAGGATTGTATATACTTAACATTAAGAAGTAATAAAATCTAGTTCTTCTTTAGCTTATATGATTGATTCTTTTAATTTGTAGCTTGGTAGATTAGGATACGTAAATCAATCATATCTAAATAAATTAAAACAAGTTGGGTTAATCTTTGATTTAAATACTAGTGAGTTAAAAAAATGTGAAATATGTGTAGAATCTAAATTTACCAAGAAATCACATAAATTGGTAGAAAGAAAAAGTGAATTCCTAGAATTAATACATAATGATTTAAGAGACTTAAAGAACACTATAACTAGAGGAGGAAAATATTACTATATAATATTTGTAGATAACTATTCTAGATACACAGAATTGTTTTTATTAAGAATAAAAGATGAAGTAGAAGATGCATTCTTCAAATATAAAAATAAAATAGCAAATCAGTTAGAAAAAAAAGGTAAAAAGACTAAGAATTGATAGAGGAGGTGAATATTAATCCACATCATTAAGAAAATTTTGTAAAAGTAGTGGTATAATATATGAAACTACTACTCTATATGGTCTAGCATCTAATGGAGTAGCATAAAGGAAAAACCGTTTCCTTAAGCAAATGATGAATACATTATTACTAAGTTTTGGGTTATCTATGAACATGTGGGGGGGGGAGAGGAGGCTATATTGTTTGCCTGTTTTATACAAAATAGAGTCTCATATAAAAAGACTAATAAAATTCCTTATGAATTATGGAAGGGTCATGTACTAAATCTTAAATATTTAAGATTATAGGGTTGTCTAGCCAAAATAGGTTTACCTAAACCTAAAAGAAGGAAATTAAGATCTAAAACAATAGATTGTGTATTTATAGGTTATGCAAAAAATAGTGTAATCTATAGATTTCTAGTTATACAATCTAAAATAATATACTAAAACCAATACAATTATAGAGGCAAAAAATGCTGAGTTCCTTGAAGATATATTTTATAAAGAATAAAATATCTAACAATATTGAGAATAAAAATAAAAGAAAGGAAATAGTAGAAAATGAAAATAAGGAAATACTTGAAGATAAAAGAAGTAAAAGAATTAGAAAGACTCTAAATTATCTTGAAGATGATTATTATATTTATCTTGTAGAGAATGATCCCAAGAATTTTAATGAAACCATGAGTTATCCAGATGCAATATTCTAGAAAAAGGCTATTGACAGTGAATTAGAATCTATTATGGCTAATTATACTTGGGAATTAGTACAATTACCTGAAGGTACTGAGCCTATAGGATACAAATGGGTATTTAGAAAGAAATTAAAACTAGATGGTACAATAGATAAATTTAAAACTAGATTAGTAGCTTTAAGATGTGGACAAGAAGAAAATGTTAATTACTTTGACACTTATGCTCCAGTTGCAAGAATTACTACAAGAAGAGTATTAATTGCAATTGTGATAATCCATAAATTGATAATACATCAAATAGATGTTAAGACAGCATTTCTAAATAGGGATCTAGAAAAAGAAACATACATAACACAACCCAACGGGTTTATTGTGTCAGGTTAAGAACATAAAGTGTGTAGACTTGTAAAGTCATTATATGGACTAAAACAAGTGCCTAAAAAGTGGCACGAGAAGTTTGATACAACTTTAATTTCAAATCAATATATAGTAAATGAATCTAATAGATGTATATATAGTAAATTTAATGGAAACTCTAGAGTAGTTATCTGCATGTATGTAGATGATATGTTGATATTTGAAACAATTTTAAAAATAGTTAAAAATATTAACAAATTTTTTTTTTGTCTAAATTTGATATGAAAGATTTAGGTGAGGCAAAGGTAATTTTAAGTATTAAAATCCTAAAAAGTTCTAGTGGACTGATACTAAACTAGTCACACTATGTTGAGAAGATATTGAGAAAATTTGGACACTTTAATAGTAATCTAGTATATATTCTATATGATGTTAGCATACACTTGAAGAAAAATGTGGGGGGTCCAATAACCTACATAGAATATGCTAGAGTAATAGGGAATTTTACATATTTGTAAAATTGTACTAGGCCTGACATAGCATGTGCTATAAGTAAATTGAGTAGATATACTCATAATCATGATAGCATACTTTGGAATACAGTAATCGGATTATTTAAATATTTAAAAAGGTACAATTGACTACACTTTATGTTATAGTAGCATTTCCCTGTGTTAGAAGGATACTGTGATGTTAATTAGATATCCAATACAATGGATATCAAATCAATGGGTGGATATGTGTTCACTCTTGGTGAATATGCAATATCTTGAAAATTAACCAAGCAAACTTGTGAAGCACATTCAACTATGGAAACCAAAGTTATTGCCTTATATAGAAGGCAAGTACAGAAGTTGAGTGGCTAAGAAATCTCTTAGCAAATATTTCTTAATGGAATGGATTAGTTCAATCAGTGTCTATATTGTGTGATAATCAAACAGCTATAGCTAGAGTCAAGAATAGTATACATAATGGAAAGAATAAGCATATACGCTTAAAATACAATATAGTGAGAAGAATGTTAAATAGTGATATTATATCACTAAATTTTGTGAAGTTAAAAAAGAATTTAGCTGATCCTCTGACATAACCATTTGATAGAAAAGTGGTAAGAGATGCATCAAAGGGGATGGGATTAATAACCTAATCATAATTTGATACAATGAAAACCCAACCTATGTGATTGAATATCCTATGAAATAGATTCAAATGAGTAAGAACAAAGTTGTTGGATAACTCGTTAAGCATTGTCCAAGGAGCATATGCTCTTAGTCCCTTCTTATGGTGTAGATAGTGCATAAACTTCAACACAAAGTGAGAGATGAGTTATTAACTCTTAATGAATTCATAGCCTACGGGTGGTGCGATTAGTTGTAGTTTGCGCCTGATGGATTCATCTATATGAGTGTGGAACTGGGGTCACTTCCTATGAGAACTTAGGCTAAGTTCATTAGAGCACTCATGAAAACTAGGGAAGGCACCAGACCGAAATATGTCAAATCGATAAAATGGCAATGTTTGAGATAGTTGGATTTGGGTTGTAGAGTTAGTAGATTTACATAAACGGGGAATGGTTCAAAATAGCTTGCTCTACCACACTCCAATAAATCTTGTTTTGTATATCCTAAGTATCGGTTCAAAGTCTAAAAGACACCGGTATCGCTAAATTCAATTATTATTGCTTCAAATCCAAATTGAGTCTTGTTTGGGTGTATTTTGAATCTGTGGAGGGATTGTTATATTCTAAGATTCAAAACACGATCGAGGTCACCATGATCGATTGAAGTAGAGCCCGATCGATCGAGAGGTACCACCTCGATTAATCAAGGTGAAGTTTGATCGATCGAGGGGTACCACCTCGATCTATCATGTTAAGCCTGATCAATCAGGATGATCTCCAATACTAAAAGAAAAAATCAACGAATTTTTTAGAATTTATCCTTGGGATTCGTGTAGAGATGCAAGTGTCATCTATAGACATTAATGAGTGACTTTTCATGAACAAAAAGGGTGTCAAAGTGTCTGTAAACATATCTTCTAAGTGGCTTTTCAAATCTATAAATAGAGGAAAAGTTTTGATGTTAGACACACTTGCAAATCTCTTTCTCCTCTTTTTTTTTTTTTTTTTTCTCTACAAGTTTCTTTGGTATTGTTTTGCAACTGAGATCAAGAGTTCTTGTGTTGTTTGGAGTCAGGTTTAAACCACATTCATTGCTATTCGTTGAAGGACTTCTTTGACTGTGAGGGTTGGAGAAGCCTGTGTTGTTGAATCCTGGGATGGTCATCTACTATACCTTGCCATACCAATCAGTAGGAGGCAAATACAGTTCAGGACAATGTCTTCGAACACGCCTCAACATAAATCAAAAAGTTTTTATAATTCTATTTTAATTTTTTATTTTAGTAGTGATAATTTCTCTTCAATATTTAAGTTTGATTTTATGCAATAAATTCCTGTTACTTTATTTTGTGATATTGTTTTCTCATATGTTCAATTAATTATTGTAAATTTAGTTTTATGCAATTGTCTAGAAACAACAATAGTATGGAAACAAATCTTATGTTACCAATGTGTGAGCACACCATGGGTTGACACATGAGTGTATAGGGTTAAAAACATCAAACAATGTGCTCAATTCACTCAAAGTGCTCAATTCAAAAGGTAAGTGCCCAAAAAAAGCACTAAATTTAAAAACACATCATGTGTGATTCTGTAGTGCAAGTCACACATTGGCCACTCATTTTAGCCATAGAAGACTTGCTTCCAACTAGTCTAATTCTTGGAAGAAAAACTTACGAGAGCAATGTGTGAAGTGAAACAAGATGACATGTGATGTGTAATAGGGTTGAAAAAAAAAGGAGCTTAATTCGACAAGTAGTTTCCTAAAAAGAGGCACCAATTAAAGTAAAAAAATACATCATGTGTTTGGTTTATGTACGTGTCACACATTGGTCATATAAGACCCTTTCCCTTTACCAACACTCCCTTGATATGCTTTTTCAAACTCAATGATTGAGAGGGACTGGGTGACATTACAAAAAATAGGGTTAGATCCAATCTCAATAAATATTTATGTTGTTAATACATAATTATTACACAATTAGCACCATATTGTCGATTTGAAAGGCACCTAGGTACTCAAACAAGACCTCTAGAGGCTTTTTGAAGCTCTACCTATTTTCACGTTTGGCCCTTCTCCCACTCCCATTCCTTAGCGCTAGGTCTAAAGAATTATTCTGGATTATAATTTATGGATTTCCATGAATTAGAGCCTTCTAGATTGATAGATACTTGATTGAGGATCCCATAGATCTCATTAAGATGCATTTTATTTTTTTACATTAAAATCTACGCACCTTAAATCCATTATCATGATTATTGGCACAAAAAAAAGCTTCAATTGTGTCATTATACGATTGATCACAGATAACAATATCTGAAGTTAGTCATAGAATCTAGAACCTATGGTTGGGGTCAGAAGTACAATTCTACAATTTGATCAAAAAACCCTATCCTATGACTATTTGTATAATCCAAGTTTTTTAGAATAAATATCACTCAAAACAAGGAATTTAAGAAGTTAAATGTAGTTGCAGAAACCCAGTTTTGTAATATGTAAAATAGAATTCTGAGTCATGTATAAGTATGATAAGACAAGCAATCTCATAATAGAATCACCAAATTTGTTGGCATCATTGCAATAGTAAAATTCCAACTCCATCAATGATACAAAATCTTAGAAGTTTTTAATACCTAGTATATAACTATCACTAAAATTTAGTGATTACAAAGGATAAGAAAAAATAGACATAAAAAATGAAGTATTCAACCTCATCCATTGATCAAGTATTTGATGATCTTAAAAAGGATTTCGAATTGGAAGTCACACTTTTATGTGAACAAAGACATTAAATGCAACTCACACCACAAAATGTTTTTATTTCAAAAATGAAAGTCAAATTTTTCTACAAATACACAATGACAAGATAAGAAAGGCATCTTTGGCAATTTTAATTATCCTAACAAGAGAGCTCTCTCATTGCACTCGTGCACGAAGTTTAAGACACAAGGAAAAGTCAAACATCTCAAGAACCAAAAGTTTGTGAAACTCGCAAGGTATAAATTAGTGTTAAATAGTAATTTCTTCAAGTCCTTTGATGTTTTCTGTTACCAAAAGCAAAGATCAATCATTGATACGTGTTTTTGCTAATACAAATCAATAAAATATTTGTTCTATCATCTTTTTTTTTTTTAAATTTACTTTATTTGTTTTAAGTAGTTTTAATTAGAAGTAGCTATCTTTCCACATAAAGAAAGAGATGTAATTAACAATTTCTTAATTTTGAGATTGAAAGGTTAGTACATCATTTACATAAAAATATCAACTATTTAACATAATTAAATAGACTATTTGAAACCCACAAGTTTTGGCAACAAAATTTGGAATAGCTAACTATTTGAATTCCCTCATTATCATAACAATTTAATGTTGGACAACCACTATCTTAAAGAACCCAGACATAAAAATGTTCATCGCGAAAGAATGAGATATCTTGAATTGAAATTGATGTAGAATAGGTTGTTGAAGAGTTCCTAACATGGAGACATTAAGAAATTAACTCGAAAGAGCCACGAGATACAGCCATAACATGAGATCCTAACGTCGCCTTGGGACTCATAAGTACTCGCTTTCAATCATTTTGATATACTTCAGGAAGTGCAATTAAAAGTAATCAATAGAGCTATTTTTTTAACTAAATAAAGGCCATGTTAGGGGTAAAATCATAGTTTTTCTATGACATTATATTTATTAATTTTCTTATAATTTTTAAAGGGTTTTGAGTCCTAGTTATTTATAGAAATTCATATTAAAGTAAATTGAAGACTCTAATGGATTATAGAAGAATTATGATATTTTTACTATATTAAGTAAAATTTACTATTTGTGAGCTTCGAATTCAACCCTCTCATAGATTGTAGCCTTAGGGGTGTTGCGATGATGAATATGGTAGGTTTTAAAGACATAGGTGAGTGTACCACATCCTCAACATATCTATGGTGATCTCTCAATCCCACAACCCTGATAGATCTATAGAAAAACCACATGATCCTTATTCTCCTAAAGGATCTAGATTTGTTGTGAGAGTTAATGCATAGTGTCCTAGAACTCTATCCAAACTATACATGGTTTTGCACTCATGTGCATGAAATAGAGTTGTCACCAATCATGGGTGTGACTGGGATACCTTGAGGGATATTTTTAAGAAAACCTATTTATAAATGGTCAAACCAGAGATCGCACATGGGTTTGGGATTCAATGATGTCCAGGGAAGGTTTTTTTGTACCCCGGCCCGCCCAGTCTAAGAATGGATACCTATTTTACTCCATCAAGTTAGTGTTTATGTAGTGGATAATGTACATATGATCAGGGACATTTATCCCATCACAAATAACATGTCGAGTCTATGATTAAAGGTAAATATGGGAATTCCTAAATGCTGCCATAAGCTATCTGTAACTAAATTTGCATACTTTAAAGAGTTGTTTATGGAGGGTCATGGGTTTCCAAGAGCTGCTAATGGTATGTTTATCTATTGTTAAGAGCTTTCTTACATCTTTGGTGATGTGAATTATCCATATTCACCCTTAATATATGGGTCCAATATTAATGGCCCAAAAAGGACCAATTATGTGTGAATATGGACTATTTATCCCTATATATGGACCATCAACTAAAAAATGTCATGTTCAAATAGATAACTCACATTCTTCTTCATTAAGTGAGCCTTAGGGGAAAACCCATTGGGCAGACTCACTTAGGCCACCAAATGTAGCATTACTTAATGTTGTTCATATTCTATGGACTTTTCAAGTACACCTCCAAAGTAAATGGGGCAAGAAACTGCATCTACGAGTGTATGTGGGCTGCACATAATATCATATCACACACATGTAATCATAATGCTTCTCTCAAACCTTAAGACTTGTCCATGATCTCAACCCATTCATTCAATTACATCATGAGCATCCAAAGGGCATCTATGTATGTAATGATGTAACCCAAGATCCTAACCATGAAAGGAATCAAATAAAATAATACAACTTTTATGTCAAATCTTGTTGTCTCGTCCTCACTCATATATATTCATAGCCCCATAGCCTTCTAATATATATGCAAATACATAGATCTGGATGAGAAATGAATGAGAAAAAAACCCACCCTAGGTCCCTATAGTTGGATGTCTCATGATATAGTTGAAGATATGTACCAAACATGGGTTGAAAAAAAGGGTTTTCTAGGAGTTGTATGACTCAAAAGGGAGCTTCGAAATGAGGTGGGATTTGGTGAGACCACCTAAGGTGAGCCTAATGTGAATGACATTAGGGGCAAATACATCAGTGCCAAAAAAGTGATTTACACTTTTTCAGGGATGCTTTCTACTTTTCGGCATTTATGTGTCAGCCCTAATGTCATTCTCACCTTAGGCTCACATTAGGTGGTCTCACCAAATCCTTAGGGCCTTGAAACAGTCCCAAATTTGGCTGCCCTAGAATGGCCAAATGGGAATTCAGCTATTCTAGGAACAACCAAATTTGGGTTATTCCAAGAGACTTTTTGAGCTATAATTCAGCCCTATTTTATCCTCGAATTTAGCCAACCTTTTGCCCCCATCTTAGCTCAATAAACCCCTATTTTTGGGGTTAAATCACCATCAAAAACCTCTCATAGATCAAACATAAGAACATGTAAAGATATAGAGAACATAACATTTGTACATAAAATTCTAGCAAATAAGAGGGCATAAGATCAGCTTAAGCAAGATTTTCGCAAGCATCTGTAAGCATCTTGCTCGAGTTGTCATATAGCATAAAAGGGAAGGAAAAATCAAAAGCTATAATTGGGTTTGATTTCTTTCTTTTTTTTTGTTCTACGTGGCAGCTCAAGCAAGATTTGTTTGTGGAAACCTTGCTTGAGCTGATCTTTTTCCAAATAAGAAAGTAGAGCATGCATGAATCATATCCCAATCAAGCATATATGCAAAATAACATGGAAATATGATTAGATCTATGTGAAGAAACATGTAAACAATCTTACATTCATTAGTATAACTCTTGATTAAAACATGAAAGGATTCTACAAGAGATGTACACAAGTTTATGTAAGAATTAGAAAATATGAACATACATAGAAGCATACATAGATAAATATAGATCATTGAACATGATAATCAAGCAAGTAGATTTATAAAATTAAAGCATAAAACATGTAAAATCATATAGATATAACTTGTATAGGCATAATCTAATCAAAATTGACAAGAACCCACATAGATTATACCAAAACCATGTGCATATGATAGTTTTGATTGTTTTGGTTGAATCCATGAAGTCCTCTATGTGGAAATGGATGAAAATAAAGAAATCCTATGATTCTAATATAAATTTTACAAAAATTGCAACTTCAAAAGAAGAAAATGCTCACCTTAGGGAGAAGATGACTCCTCTAAGAAGGAATTTGATGTAAAATTTGAGCTCCCTCTTAGAACTCTCCTCTTCTCCCTTCTTAATCTTCTTTTCTTTATAGGCCTATCTAAAATAAGTATAATCTATAAGATGATGAATCTATATGTTCTTGCACATAAAATAAAATTTTTTTTGGATAATACAATACTTCTAAGCTATGAAATTGTGTATATTTGAGTGTTGTAAATGGAATGTGGGCATTAAGAGGACCTAATTCATGCCAAAAATGGGGTGAAGACTAACGAACCAAATTATGGTGGTGACATAGGGTAAATTAGGGTTTTGGGAATATAAATAAGATCTGCAATAGATTGGACTCATTATTTAATTAAACACTAAGTTTCTTTTGGATTTTTCCTTGCTTCCACTTGTAGATTTAAGGTTTTGCTTGAGTAGAAGATGGTGACTCATTTTTCATTTCTATTAACTCTTACCACTATGTAAATTGATATCAAAGTGAGGTTTTTCTAAGTTCAATGACCAACAATGGATCGAATTACAACAAATCTAATAATGGTGCTCACGGAGATCAAGCCTTAATAGTAATAGCATTTGAAATTTTCCAACGTGATAACTTATGGTTTATGTAAGAGATGTAATAAAAATAGTGCACTCATGTTCATTAAATTGCTAGGCCTTAGATCGTTAAAAAGGCTTCTGATTTACCTTTTTGTGTTCATACACCGGTGCAACAACAATGAGATTATTCTTAGAGGATCAATTAAGCTTATGTGGATGAGTCTAGCAACAAAGAACTTGAAAATTTTATTCTTGCAAGACCAATCGGTGTTAGACATAATCTGGATCTCAAAGACTATAGAATCAAGGTATATCTCCCAAACTTTAATGATGTATAAAAGGTTTCTTCCACAAGAATATAATTAGATAATGTTCCAAAAGTACCATAATTGTTGATAAGTGAATCGAAGTGTGAGGAAGTATGCAAAAAAATTTATTATTTTATCCTTATGTAGTGACTTGGTGGAAACTGAGTCACAACAGGTGGCAAGGTTTATGACATCCAAGATCAAGTGTTTTATTTTAATTTTTTTAATTTTTTTACAACCAACCTAGAATTTAACTTATACCATTAAGATGGAAACAAGGTTAAGTTATATATAGTTGGAAAGACTCATTTCAAGAAGCCAAGTAGATGGTGAAAACCTTCTACTATTGAATCAACAAGATCCATTATAGAGAACTAAAAAAATGTTCTTGTTAGTGGTCGATCTTGAGCTTATGTAGTCAGAAACCGAGAATTCAAGACTATGTAGACCAAACAGTTTGAGGAATGCCATATACAAGAGCCAATCTTTATACTTGGCCCCATACATCAATATGATAAAGATGTCAGAAACCATGGCACTACTCCATTGAGTGTTCTTAATAGAAGATTGAAAATCTGGCTGAGAAGGTGGATGAAGAAGAAGATGAAGAGACCTATGAATAAGATGAGGAAGAATAAGAGATGACATATCAAGGTGGGCATCTCTCTTATTATGAGGAAGCTGATGTTCAACTAATCAGGAAGCCAAGCATAGTGGCACAATACATTAAGGACCAGATGCATAGTCAATTAGAGGGTATTAGATGTGATTATAGATAGTGTTGTAGTTTCCATAATTATGGTTAGCAAGTTATACTTAAAGACAAAGCAATACCCTACAACTTACAAAATTGAATGAATCAATAACAACCATGAAACAAAGGCAATGGAACAACATTGAACTTATTTTCAATTAGAAAATGTTATAAAATTTAGGTTGTTTTCGATGTGACATACATAAATCCCTATCATATGTTTTTTAAAAGGCCATGGCATCATAATAAAGACACTAATTAAAGGATAATAATTATATTTTTGTAAAAGATGGCAAAAAAAAAGGTATCCTTAAACTAGATAAGGGATAACCAACCCAACGCTCTCAAGTAGACAAGAATTCTCTCCTAATTATTGGTAATATTATAGAAAAATCAAAAGAACCAAGTGAATAATTTACCTTGGTAATTGAAGGAGAGGATGTAAATGCTACATAAGTTCTAGAAAAACAACAACTTTTTGCTGAAAGAATTTAAGAAGCAAACTTTATGGGATCTTAGTAATGGACTACCTTCTATGAGGAATATCTATCATTCCTATTGATCTCATCCTGGTATTAGTTTGCTTAATCTTTCACTTTATTGTATGAGCCTAAACAGAATGAGATTCTATATGATCATATTGAAAAGTTAATTCAAAAGGGTTTAATAAGAGAAAATATGAGCCTTTGCACATTGATAGTAGGGCTATAAATAAAATTATTGTGAAGTATAAATTCTATATACCATGGCTAGATGACATGTTAGATATGTTAAAGGGGTCCAAGGTGTTTTATAATTTTCTGTAAGGAGTAGGTATCATTATATCACAATTAGACCTAGAGATGAATGAAAAACAACCTTTAAAACTAAAAATAGGTTGTATGAGTTATTGGTGATGCTATTAGGTTTCACAAATGCTCTGAGTACTTTTGAGATTAATGATGAATCAGGCCCTTAAACAATCATTAGACGATTTCTAATAGTGTATTTTGATGACAAATGGATTACAACTGTAATGAGGGATACCATGTTAATTATCTGATGGAAGTGCTTATTGTTCTGAAAAAACACTGAAAACAGTTACTAATTAAAGAAGTTTTCATAGCTTTACAACTTTTTCTAGAAGGCTTATTAAGAAATTTAGCATTATTGAAGTGCCAATGACAGTGTGCATGAAGCAGGAGTAGTTCTAATGGTCAGAGAAGGCTGAGAAGAGCTTTATAGTGATTAAGAAGAAATTATCTTCCACTCCTATCTTAACATTGTGACCTCAGATCGATTATGCATGGTGGGTATATCCAATTACGAAAAAGACTTACCCATCATGGGAAACCTCCCACAATGGCTTGGAGTTGTCACCAGCCTTTTTAGTGATGATTGGATATCAGTTTTGAAAATAAATAAGAATTTAAGATTTTGTAAATATCTGGAAAATATTTAACTCCATAAGATACTGATCAACTCAAAATATTCTTGGGTAAATGTTTTAGATATAAGTTGGAAAAGGTATTAAGCACCCCATGTCATCCCCTTTCACAGTTATCTATTCCTTATAACATCAACTTGGTTCATTTAAATCTAAGTGATTAAATTTAAGTATGTATGGATGTGTTGTATTTAACTTACTAATTAAGTATGCATGCTTGAGCTTTTGTGTCTTGTCCTTACAACAACAACAACAACAACAAACAGCCTTATCCCAACTATTTGGGGTCGGCTACATGAATCCTGTTACGCCAT
>JAOXJP010008875.1:0-17913 GCA_025762735.1 Platanus orientalis | reverse complement strand
TTTTTGTATTTTTCATTGTATGGTTTTATTATTATCATGTTTTAATTTTTATTTCTATTTTATCCCGTGCATCGCACAGGTTGTTTGCTAGTTGATATTTATTGGAATCACTTGATTTTTCTTTAAAAACAAAAAGAAAGAATTCTCCTTTTGTTTTTATTTTACAGTTTTGACTTTTCTTTCTGCCTATCATATTTCCAAATGATTCTATATCTGTTCTTGATGTTCCACTCTTGGGCATCAACAAAATTGTGTGATATGTCTAGTCTTCTTAAATGGGTCTTTTGATTTTTTTTTTCTTCATTCTCTGATATGCGGTGCTTACAGGAAAACATTAGGTAGGAAATCAGCTTTTCTGATGAATTAGAATGGCATCAGGGGGTGGACACATCGGCATTGAAGAGTGATAAGCACTGGCCAAAAAGTGAAAGTCACTTTTTGGTACTGATGTATCAGCCCCCTGATGTCATTCTAATACATTAGGAAAAACTGATTTATGTACATACCTAATCCCAGCCCGTGCTTACAAGGTTGAAAGGTTTCCCCCAAAAAAAAAAAAATAAATAATCATTTCTCTTTGACATGTGTTTAAAAAGCTTCCATAAAGTGTCTAATTCAAAAAAAGGGGCTTAAAGAAGATACATGCAAAATATATTTTCCTGGTAAAGGTAAAATTTATGCTATGTGATGGTCAAAGCTCAGAAAATGGTCAGGAAAAACCTGGATGAACTTTGTTGGAACTCAACTATCATTTTAAATCTTTTCGGTGGGCGACCCCTCCTAATTGAGCCACATAAAGGGATGAGATGGCCAATTCAAGTAGTTTATGAGATTTGTGTTGTTCACTTCCATTTTATGTTTACTCAATATGTATTATATTTTTATGATTGTAATGTTAGGCTGTTGATACTTTCCATTGCAAGACAAAAAGGTGCTCTTTAATGAGTCATTTTTGGCTTAAACATCTAAAACTTCAATACTTGATGTTTAGTTGGGAAGAGTCTATTATAGGACAATAGATATTTGACATGGACTAAATTCAAATCTTTTGTTTATGCTCATGCAGCAAACATCTTGCGTAAGCCATACACGTATCCCTCCTCTAAAATCCCTTGGATATGTGTTTATCTATTAAACAAGTACCTCTTAGCATTGTCTCTATCTTTAAAAATACATTAATATTTTTTTTTTTCTAAAAAATCCCATAATAAAATTTATTTATTTTTGTTAATCAAAAAGCCAAATGCAGCTGAAAAACAAAAAGGGATTTTGTTATTCTCTTCTGCCTTCCCTTATCCTTAGCAAAAAATATATTTTTTTTTCTTTTTCCTAATATTTATAGAAAAAAAAAAGAGAGACAAACAGAAACTAAAATTGGATAAATTTTTGTCTCGGTAGCAATAGGCGACTAAGGAAAAAATGGCGAAAAACAATTAGTAAAGAAATTGCGTCCCTGAATTCATCTAGCGAAGCTCTTTGTGCATCTAATACAAAAAGGGTCTCAAACATCAATAGAAGGAATACAGACATACATAGTGTGTGTATATGTGTGTGTGTATGTTTATTTGTATGTATGTTCCACTCCTTAGAGCTCTCGAAAACCTTGTTTTTTATTTTTTCCTCTTAAAATCCTAGATTTTCTTTCCTTCTCATGGCTCCTCACATAAAGAAGATCACATCCAAGGGTGGCTCATCTTCAAATCCACTAAAGAACTTGGGAAAGCATCCAATGGTGGAATCACCTCCTCATCCACATTCTAAGAGAAACATTAGATCATTTTTCTCATACTGCGATCCCACAAGCTTCGAGATATATCAGTGGATCTTCTCTAAGAGAACCATCATCAATGAGAGGTTCATGGCAGCTAAGACCCCTCATATTGCCTGTCTGCTGGAGACTATAGAGGCTTGTTAGTAGCTATCTCTTTTTTCTGTAAATGGCTCCATTCAAGAAGAAGCCGCATGGACCTTTTATGCAAACTTCTTCGACATCAACAATGATCAACACTTCTTCTACATGGCAATGAATGGTGTTCTTTTGAAGGTTAACCCTGACCTTATCTATCACTTGCTTGGTGTTCCTCACATCACCAACAATGCCATTGTCTTCGTCATTCACAAACTTATAACGGAGTAGAAGGGAGCAAGGGTTAAGAGATTATATGACCGGTTTATCACTTAGTCCGAGGATTTGAAGCACAATGATTGTAGACCTATGGTGAAATTCCTTCACAAAATCTTTACCTATAACATCTTGCCTATAACCTACCAAAGTAGCCTCACAGATGACACAACCTACCTCATCGATGCCATCCTCGACTCACAGGTGATAGATATAGCATTGATCATCTACTACATGATGATCAGAGCCCATGAGTCTTGACACTCCATAGGCAACCTTCCTTATCCCATGATTGTCACTAAAATTATGGCAGCCGAGAAGGTTCCCTTCAAGGTCACTACCAAAGGGTGCAAGGATTGTTGTGCTGTGGGTCATGGACTCTAAAGAAGATGGGGTTGATTCAACAAGATGCAGGAGGAACATCATTCGGTGCTATTCTCAAGCTAGGGTCATCCAGAGCCTGTTCAGCTTCTATGAAGTACTCCATGGTGGGACTTCTACACACCTTGGTGCGCAAGGTCTCTCGAGTCCTGAAGAACTAGAATACCATTACCTTAAACCAGAAGAAGCTAGCAAGCCACAATGCCTATCAGCCAGAGCACCCATTACATCTAGAGTCTATTAGCTGCACAAAGAGTGATGCTGAGCCAGAGCTTGAGGAAGCTTTTGACATTTCAGCCCCTCTGTTCTAGCAAATCCATAGTTTGATGATGATGAGGTAGGTGAGGCTGGTGGAATGGGTGGTATTAGTGATGATGTTCAGGATGAAGATGATTGAGATGATGATGAGGATGAAGATGATGAAGATGAAGATGACAAAGATGATGGAGAAGAAGAATAAGAAGACAATAAGAACCCTAATTACATGGGAGATTGAGTCCGGGTATGGGCACAATATCATTGTATTTTTTTGGATAGTTGTATCCCTTTACCTATGATGGAAAAGTTCTTTTGATGTATAAATGTACTCATGCCTAGAGTGGCATTATGATACTTGTTGGTTTGTTTGTCTTGCCCCATAGGGGCTAGTATTTGTTTGAGGCTTGTATCTTTTTATGCTTAGGGGAGTCCCCTAATTTGTCACTTAGTAGCCTCAAGGGCTTGATAATTTAGTAGAATTTTTCTTTATTAATACATTTGTTCATGCCCAATTTATCTTCTTTTAATTGGTTTATGGTTTGTATGTTTAAATTCCTGTCAATCCAAAAGGGGGATGAATAGTTCAAATCCACTGATTGAGTGGTTGTTATGAGATGTGAAAGTGAGGGGGAGTCACTTACACATATAGGGGGAGTTACACACATAGTGGGAGTAGAGAACCAACCAAAGAACTAAAAACTACAATTTTATATAAAATGTTTAAATCTAAAGCACCTTCTTGTATCTCATGTAATTGTTTTTTATCTTCTTCATATCTTATTCAATTGACATGAGAAATGTATTTGTTTTGTGGTTGTGCTTTCAAGGCTTTTGACTAAAAGCACAAGGCATGAAGACTAGTACGTTGAGTGTATGTTGACTCTTGTGTAACATTGACTTGATATAATTTGGGTCTTGGGAAATTATATAAAATTTGTAAATCAGATTATTTGGGTTTTGCCATGGAATTAACAATGGAGAAATTGTTGATGTATGCCAATCCCATGGACAAAATATTAGTGGTTTATGTCTTGTAAGTGTCCTATGCTCTCACAAGTTCAAGACATGAAACAAGGAGGACTAAAGACTTGAAGTAGAGACCGGAAACTACCTTGGACTTGCCCTTCTAATAAATGTATAAAACATGTATTGAATATAATTTAGGACCTTAAAATAAATGTAGACATGGTAGTAGGTCCCTCACAAAACCTCAGGAACGAAGGCTCAAGGATAACCCCTTTTTAGAGTGCCTAAGCTAAGATCTCAAGATCTTGATGTTGTGATCAATCAGGGATCTCGTAATTGATCATGACCTAAATCCTGACTCAAGATCGATTATGAGATCCATAATTGATCATGAGCCATGATAGATCAGGGATGTCATAATTGATCATGAGGGCATTTTTGGTAAAAAAAATTAAAATACAAATTTCAAGAATTTTTTTTTGAAATTTGAACCCTGTTTTTGAAATCTAAGGCTCTAAAAAGATGTCTGCTTTAAAAGATTTCAATTTAAAGGTTGTGAATGCTTCTCACCCCTATAAAAGTGAACTTTTCCCTTTAAGACAAAGCATCTCCAAAACTTCAAACTACTTAGAAAGCGTTAAAAAGTTTACTAAATTGAGAGCATCCCCCATTGAGAAAAACATCATTATTCTATTGATTTTAAGTTTGAATAGCTAACATATTACTCAATAATCACTCTCTTTCTCTTTTCTTGAATACTACTCTACTACTATTGAGGAGAACTTGTGGTGAACCTTTTTCAATAGAAAACTCACGCTTAGTTAAGTTCAAGGAGCACTAAAGTCAAGAGCTTGGAGCTTGTGAGTAGCTAAGACAAACTAGTTCAACAAGGAGCACCCCACTTTGTGCAAATAGCAACATCAACCATCTTGTGATAACAATTATTTTACATTGCATTCGTTTCATTCATCTTTACTATTATGCTTGCTTTGCTTCCGCTAGAGACACCAAAAGCTTGACTACCTCATTTAGAGACACAAGAAGTAGTTCACACTTGTCGAAGACACCGGTTGTTGTTGTTTAGATTACTTGTAAGCAAGTAGTTAGGTTTTGTATATTGACCTAGGTTGTAATAGTACCTAAATGAAATATTCCTAAGCTCCGTGGTGAGCTTTAGAAAAGTGGACGTAGGCCCTAGTGTCGAACCACTATAAATCTCTTGTTGTGGATTGTGTGTGTGATTGCTTGAATTTTTACTTTGATGCTTATTATGACTCTTGCACATTACTTGTTTAACAAAATATTTGAGTAGACACTTTGTAGCACACACTCACACTTGTACTAAGTTAAAAAGATTAAAATCAACTTAAAATCAATCCCAAGATTTGCAAAAAAGGGGAAGATAACTTTAGATATCCTATTCACCCCCTCTAGAATAACCTTAGAGCAATTTCAACCTTAAAAAAGGTAAAACTCATCACTCTGTAGCTAGAATGACCACTTTTAATTATTGCCAAAATTAAGGTTTAACCTATCACACCCTATAGCAAAAATGGCAACTTTCATTTCATTTGCCCAATTCTTCTCTCCTCTATTCTATCGTATCCCCAATGTCTTCTTTAGTTGTAAAACAAAGTCATAGATCTTGTGTGGGTCAGGAAGGGACTTGGACACACTTTCATTCTGCATGCACCTCTTTGCCCATGCCACTATCTTTTGGCACTTGGCTTCTATGCTGAAGTTTCCATAGATTTCGTATGCATAAAACCAACTGTAGAAGGAGAGAAGACCCACATCCATAAACCCCATGGTCTCACCCCTAAAGTAACACTTGTCACCCAGATCACCTTCCAATAGTTTTAAGCACTCTATAAACCCCTTCTTAGCTACCTCTTGCTCTTTTCCTTTGGTCGACCATACTGCCCTCCCAAAACCGTATACTTGCATTTCAAGCCCAATCTCAATAGGTTTGATTGACCGCATTTACATATCTCATCTTCTTTTTAGAAAGAAGAAAGTGGATAGGACATCAAATGAGAAAGAGAAATGAAACTATAAAGAACATACCCTCTTGTTGACATAATCTGCATAGAACCTGGCTTGAGCATGTTGGTAAGGATCGAACGGCAACAGAGAAGCTTTACCCTTCCAACAACCATGATGAGAGACTTAATAGGATTCTCTTATGAACTAGGTTCATCTTCAAAAGCAGAGGGCTCTTGTCTTGGAGGTTTTCTTCTATTGGGAAAACTACACTTTCCCTATTCCCTTGTGTAAGTCAATGGAGCAAAAACCAAATGGAAATATAATGCAAAATATAATCACAAGAAATATTGAAGCAAATAACAAGATAAAGCATACCACAATGTGCCAAGATTTTTAACGCGGAAAACCCAAAGGAGAAAAACCACGAGACACTTATCCAGGAAAAATATTCTACTAAATAAAATATGAAATGGGTACAAGGTTGGATCTCACCAATAGAAGAGAGTACACCATAAAGCCTTGAAGAGAATACCAGAATTTGTAGAAGCTCGCAATCCCTTGAAGAAACCCCAATCTTTACACCTTCTTCAATCTTCTTTTATTCTTCCCAAGAAGAAATCTCCAACCTCCAAACACCTAAACAAGAAGAAAAATCTTTCTTTTGGACCTTCAATTAGTCAAAAGCATGAGAAAAAGATCAAACCTAAGGGGGATCTACAAAACCCCCTTTTTCTTTTTTCCTTGCTTTAAAAAACAAACTCTTTGTTTTTCTCTCTTCTGTCTTCTTATAGTTTGTAACTCATGATTTAGCCTCTTCTTTCTTTTCTATTTTTTTTGTTTGTTTTAGTGTGTTAAATGACACCTCTACCCTATTTCTGTGGGTCCCACCTCCCATGAGGAGGGATGCTCAACAATCTCCCCCTTTTGACTCATGAGGAGGGTTTCACCCTACCTATGCTTGCAATGCTACAATGCACATTAAGCTTCACCGTGAGTAAGGCCTTGGTCATCATATTAAAGCCATTCTTGTTTGTGTGAATCTTCTCCAACGATAACAACTTGTTTTCCAAAACATCCCGTATCCAATGATACCTCACATTTATGTGTTTGGATTTGGAAGGAACGCTTAGATTTTTATTGAGGTGGATGACACTTTGACTATCACAGTGAACAACATGCTTGCTCTACTTCAAACCCAGTTCTTGAAAGAACCTCTTCATCCACAACATCTCCTTGCAGGATTCTTTAACGGCAATGTATTCAGCCTTTGTAATAGACAATTCTACACACTTCTGTACCTTGGACTGTCATGACACTGCTCCCCCTGCATATGTAAATAGATACCCTATTGTAGACTTCATAGAGTCAATGTCTCCAGTCATATCTGTGTCTGTATAATTTTTCAAAGAATGTTTACCACCATCAAAGCACAAATATAACTTTGATGATCCCTTGAGGTACTTAAAAATCCACATAACTACTTTCCAATACTCTTTACCAGGGTTGACAAGAAATCTGCTTACTACACCAACTGCATGTGCTAAGTTTGGCATCGTGCAAACTATAGCATACATTAAACTTCCCACAGCTGATGTATAAGGTACTTTCTCTATTTTCTGTTTCTCTTCCTTACTTGAAAGTCTTTACTTGAAACATAGCTTGAAGTGAGCACCAAGTGAAGAGCTGATTGGCTTTTTCTTATCCATGCTGAATTTTTAAAGCACAATTTCAATGTATTTCTCTTGCGATAGGCATAATTTCCTTGCTTTACTATCATGAGAAATCTTTATGCCCAAAATCTGTTTTGTTAGACTTAACTCTTTCATTGCAAAAGAGTTGCTCAGTTCCTTTTTTAACTTATCAATCTTGCTAGTGTCTTGTCCAACAATCAACATATCATCAACATAAAGTAATAAAATAATAAAGTCACCACCAGGAAAACATTTAATAAACACACAGTGATTTGAAGCTGTCCTCTTGTATCTATGATCCATCATAAATGAATCAAACTTCTTGTACCATAGCCTTAGGGCTTACTTCAACCCGTATAAGTTTCTTCAACTTACAGACCAAGTGCTCATTTTCTTTGACTTCAAATCCTTCTGGTTGTTCCATATAGATCTCTTTCCCTAAATCACCATGAAGAAAAGTAGTCTTAGTACCAAGTTGCTCGATCTCAAGATTCATGTTTGTGGCCAAACCTAATATGACATGTATAGATGACATTTTCATAATAAGAGAAAATATCTCATCAAAATCAATGCCCCCTTTTTTTTTTGTCCAAATCCCTTCATAATCAATCTTGCTTTATACCTTGGTTGTGAGCTATGCTCTTCAGTCTTCAACCTAAAGACCCATTTGTTTTTGAGTGCTTTTTTCTTTTTTGGTAGTCTTACCAAATTATAAGTGCAACTCTTATGTAGAAAATTCATCTCCTCTTACATTGTTTTTAACCATTCATCTTTACATTCATTTGTTGAAGCTTCATCATATCTTTTTTATTCCCCCCATCTATAAGCAAAACATACTCATGAGGTGAATATTTCTTTGAGAGTTGACGTTCCCTAGTAGACCTTCTCATGTGATGTTCAATTGGTGGCTCTTGAGGGGGCTACTCCCCATGTTCTACATCATCTTTAAGAACATTGTCTTCATGAATAACATCATCATGAACATCTTGCACTACTCTCCCATCATCATGTGCTATTGGAGGAGGGGTTGGATCCATATCAAAGAAGTCATCAACAATAGATTATGGCTTCTCAACCTTCTCACAATCTTCAATATTTTGGTCTTTAAGAAAAACCACATCTCAATTTCTAATTAGTTTATTTCTAATTGAATCCCATAATCTATACCCAAACTCTTCATTTCCATAACCTAGAAAGATGCACTGTTTTGATTTATCATCAAGATTAAACCACTCATCCTTGGGTACATGCCCAAATGCCCTACAATTGAACACCTTTAAGTATCCGTAAGAGACATCTTTTTTCTTTCATACTTTCTCTATAACATCACCATTTAAGGGACATAATGGAGACAAATTGATCAAATGGACTGCAATATTCATTACCTCACCCTAAAAGGATTTTGGCAACTTGGCTTGTGAGAATATAAACTGTACTTTTTCTATAATTATGTGGTTCATTCTTTCTACCACACCATTATGTTGTAGAGTCTTAAGAACAATCTTCTCATGAAGAATGTTATGCTTTATACAATATTCTTCAAATGGACCTCTATACTCACCATAATTATCTATGTGAACATTCTTCAAAAGCTTTCCAGTCGCCCTTTCAACTTGAGCATAAAATTGCTTGAAAGTCTGCAAAGCTTGATCTTTAGTCTTCAATGCATATGCCCATACTTTCCTAATAGCATCATCTATGAAGGTAAGATGCACCACCAAGAGTCTTAACTATCATAAGACTATAAACATCAAAATGCACTAATTTAGAAACATCTGATTTTTTTTTTGTGGTAAATTTTTATGAAATGATACTTTATATTGTTTACCAACCAAACAATCAACACATTGATTTAAATGAGTACCTTTAACATTGGAAATGAGATCATTCTTTGCAAGAATTTGTAGCCTATTTTTACTCATGTGGCTTAACTGCACATAAATATGTAGATTCTTTCTCTATTGTGTTTAGCTCAGCCTTGCACATGTGTTTGAGTCTTGTATTAGAAACAACATTTTTGTCTTCTTGCCACCACAAGAGATCCTTTGGTAAGTTTATATTTTCCACTACTTAAGTTGTTGTAACTTTCTTCATCTAACTTTCCCACATAAATTAGATTAAGCAAAAGATTAGGTACATGTTTCACATCCTTAAGCACTAACTTGCAACCGGCATTGGTCTCAACATGTACATCACATTTCCTTATAATTTTTGAGATACCAATATTTCTCATCATCATAACACCAAAATCACTTGATTGATATGAAATAAAGATATATCTCCATAGCGTATAATGAAATGAAGCACCGGTGTCAATCACCCAATTTACATCACTTGTGAGACCAAAATATATCATTTCACAAGATGAAAGGATAATAACATCATCACTAGAAGTAACTGTAGTGGTTTCTGTTTTCTTTTTTTTCATTGTTCTCTTTCTTTTCTCTCTTAAGGTTTTAACAATTCTTTTTAATATACCCCATCTTGTAACAATGATAACAAGTAATTATCTTTCTTGACTTGGACATTCCCTTTGATTTATCATGGTAGTTGGGCTTTCTACTTTTGCTTTTCCCTCGTCTTTCTGTAACAAGAGCTTTGGAATGTAATGAACCCATAGATTTTCTTCTTATTTTCTCATTCAACAAGCTACTAGTAACTTGACTCATAGTTACAACTCTATCTGGAGCACAGTTGCTAAGAGATACTACAAGAGTCTCCCAACTATAAGGTAAAGAGCTAAGCAATAACAAACCTTGAAGTTCACCCTCCAACACCATCTTCATGGATGTCAACTAGTTCACAATGCTTTGCATTTCATTCAAGTGCTTCACAGTAGAATCTCATTCTTTGAACTTCAAGTTCACTAGCTTTTTAATCAAGAAAGCTTTGTTGCCGGCAGTCTTTCTTTCATACAAATCTTCTAGCTTTTTACAAAGAGATTGTGCCAAAACTTTAATTGAAACATGATAGAAAACATTATCATCCAACCACTATTAAATTGTACCAATAGTCTTTCGGTTTGTCTTTTTTTCAATCATCATTTGACGTTCCGGTCGGCTTGGTTTTATCACCTTCAATAAGAGCATATAAATCTTTGCAATAAAACAAATTCTCCATTTTTCCTTTCCAAATACTCAATTTATTTTCATTTAGGCTAATAATCCGGTTTCCTGTACTTCCTTCCATTTAATTCACATACAACAGAAAACCCCCTTTCAACTTAGGCTTTGATATCACTTGTTGAGAAACCCACACTTTCCCTATTCCCTTATGCAAATCAATGAAACAAAAACCAATGGAATTATAATGCAATATATAATCACAAGAAATATCAAAGAAAATAACAAGATAAGGAACACCACAATATGCCAAGATTTTTAATGTGGAAAACCTAAAAGAGAAAAACCACGGGACACTTGTTTAGGCAAAATATTTTATTATATGAAATATGAAATGGGTATAAGGTTGGATCTCACTAATACAATAGAATACACTAAGAAGCCTTGAAAAAAATGCTGAAATTTGTGGAGGTTCATAATCTCTTGAAGAAACCCTAATCTTCACACCTTCTTCTTCAATTCTTCTTAAAAAGAAATCTCCAAACTCCAAACATCCAAACAAGAAGAGAATTTTTTTTTTTTGGGATCTTCAATCACTCAAAAACTTGAGAAAAAACTCAAACTCAAAAGGGATCTACAAAACCCCTTTTCTTCTTCTTCTTCTTTGCTCCAAAAAAAAAACCCTTTGTTTTTCTCTCACTCTTCCTTACAGTTTGCAACTCACCATTCAGCCCCCCACCCCTTTTTTTTTGTTCGTGTGTCAAATGAGACTTCTGCCCTATTGCTGTGGGTCCCACCTTCCATGAGGAGGGACGCCCAACACCTTCTTTATACTCATATTTGATCCCCTTCTCGGCCAGGACGATTCTCACCTTCGTCACACAAGGACTAGGCTAGAAATTCAAAGGACGAACCTCATCCGCCATTGTCACCAATCTGTAGAGCTCAAAGCGTGAAGAAGAATAATTAGAGCAGATGTTGTTGGTTGCTGTGAGCTGTGAGATGACATATGGGAATGGGAGAGGGTATTTATAGAGCTCACTAGGATCGCCTTATTCTGGGCAGTTTTGAACCATATCCATTTTTTAAACGAAGAAAGTCACCAAATGAATGACACTGTTCCAGTCATAATTTTGAGTTTCATATTAACTTCTATGACCTTCTGATAGAGTTGAAATCGTCTACTAAAGCATGAATTATGGTAAAGTGTTGCATAGCCTAACAAATATTCCAAAAAAGTGAAGAAAAAAACCAATTTGATGGGTCATTTTCATTCTTTGGTGGTATTTTGGAATTTTTGGGGTACGTGTTACATCCTAGATTATGCCACATTTTACCACACTTCAAGCTGTAGCAGACGCTTTCAACTCCCGTGTGAGAACATCACTGCATAAGTCATAATTTTCAACACCCTGGATTTCTTTGGGGTTAATTACAGAAACCTCCATGAATTATTTGATAATATATGGTCTACCCTTGCACTATCCTTTTTTTTGGGGGGTAAGTCTTGCACTACCTAATAGTACAAATACCTCTCGTTAGAAAAAAGATTCTGATATACTGAAATATCTATTTACCGTTTTTTCCATATTAAAGTTAATGAAATTTAAAATAAAAAATATATTTTTTGAAAACCCTAAATTTGCTCTTTCCTTTTAGTTACCCATCGAATGTCCAATAGCCTCTTTCACACTTGCTTTCCCTACGCTCTAAGCCTTGGTCCCAGTTCGGATTACATGCAAATGAATTTTGTGAGAACCATGAAAACAGCACAAGGGGACTGATGCATCAGCACCGAAAATTGATTTACTCTTTTTGGGGGGTGCTTATCAGTTTTTGGAGCTAATGTGTCTGCACCAGGAAAACAGCACAAGGGGACTGATGCATCAGCACTGAAAATTGATATACTCTTTTTGGGGGGTGCTTATCATTTTTCGGAGCTAATGTGTCTGCACCCTGGTGCCATTTACATGGTTCTCTTGAACTTTTTTCTCACCTAATTGTTTCCCCTTGGTCCCCGATGTTGTTGGTTGTTGTCTATTTTGAGGCACATGACAGTGTGAATTGTACTTGCTGCCAGGCTTTTTTAACTGCAAAGATTCCTTTGCTTACTTCTGCAAAATTTTTTATTAAGACATCAAAAACCAATCATAATTAAAATCTAAAATTATCTAATCTCGCTAATCTAATTTATATATCTAAAATTCAAAAACCAAGTCAAACATCCTTTAAATAAAAAAAAGAAGTTGTTAAGCCTAGCATAGTTGGGCTCAGGTTCACTTAGCTAAGAGCTCAATTAGAAGCTCACGCTCAGCTTGCAAGCTTAAAACAAGGCACAAGCTCCGGTCACAATGAGCCAAACTTCAGGTCGAGGCAAACTAGATCGGCTCATTGACAGCCCAGCAAAGACGGTGTATCATATACACAACTAATGATTCTTTTTTAATATTTATTGGTAAACGCAAGCAAAGAAATCTAGGGTGTTGAAAATCATGACGCAGGCAATGACTTATGTTCGCAATGAGGTCCTACAACTTATAATAAAACTCAAAATTACGACGCACACAGTATCATTCAGGGACCTTCATCGTTTGAAAATTGGATATGATTCAAAACCCAATCTCTATTATGGGGTTTTTGAATCATATCCAATTTTCAAACAATGAAGGTCCCTGAATGACACAGCTGTGCATCAAAATTTGAGTTTTATTCTAAGTTTTAGGACCTCATTACGAACATAAGTCATTCCCTGCCTCAGAATTTTCAACACCCTAGATTTCTTTGCTTGCGTTTACCAATAAATATTAAAAAAAAGAATCATTGGTTGTGTATATGATACACCGTCTTTGCTGGGCTGTCAATGAACCGATCTAGTTTCCCTTGACTTAAAGTTTGGCTCATTATGACCGGAGCCTGTGCCTTGTTTCAAGCTTGCAAGCTGAGCACGAGCTTCTAATTGAGCTCTTAAGTAAGTGAACCTGAGCCCAACTATATTAGGCTCAACGACTTCTTTTTTTATTTTTTTATTTTTTATAAAGGATGTTCAACTTGGTTTTTAAATTTTGGATATATAAATTTAGATTAACGAGATTAGATAATTTTAGATTTTAATTATGATTGGTTTTTGATGTCTGAATAATTTTTTTTTTTTTGCAGAAAGTGGTGATGAAGTAAGCAAAGGAACCTCTGTAGTTAAAAAAGCCTAGCAGCAAGTACTAGGGTATTCACTATGTCACATCACCAAGGGTTTTCAAAGTTGAGAGGGAGTTTTAGATTTTTGGCAGCGTGTGGTATGAGCACTAATGCCGCTTGTTACCAGGATTTTTAATTGCAAAGGGTCCTTTGCCAATGAAGTATAATCGAGAGTGGATTGTATCCGCTCCTCTTATCTTATGCTCCTCTCCACCCCCTGTCAGGGGGCGGGTACATCAGCACCGATAAATGATTTTCACTTTTTGGGGGTGTGGATATTGACGTACCCACTTCAGCCCCATGTCTGTTGTGGCTGGCCCCTCCTTAGAGAGGGTTCGGGTTTTTACTTGGAGTTGTTACGAACTCTGGTTTTAACTAACTGAGTTGGACGTCAGTCATTCTTTTCACGGAAAAGAAGGAAACTAGACTTGAAAGTCTAGGGTTTAACTTCCAGTACTAGTATGAATCCCTGATATTAAGGTAAGTTGTTTGGTTGCACTTGGGGAAGGCGTTAGACACCCCAAATACCCCCCTTTTTAGAGCGGCTTCTCCCATTCATATGACTTTATGTCCATAATCATGCTTGGTTAATTGTGAATTGAAATGTTTAAACTTTTTTTAATGTGAGTTAGAGGTTTGCTGAATTTTTCTCAGGCCTAACACCTGTTTTTGCTCTCAACATCTGTTTTTTCAACGCCTGAAATTAATTTAGGGTAAAAATAGGTGTTAGCTTGTGAACAGTCCACAAACTGTTCCTGACTTTGACCTTTTTAACATACAGGAAACCCCTCAAGGTTTTGGTCTTTAGAGGGGTGATTGATCCCTCTAAATGATTTGTTGTTTGCCTTTTTAGGGTTTGGAGCTAACCCTAGAAAAGGGAAGAGAAAAGAAAGAAGATTAATTTTTCTAAGTTACAGGCCTAATGCCTGTTTTTCATTTCAACGCCTGTTTTTCCATATGCCTAAATTTTAATTCAGGGTGAAAATAGGCGTTGAAAAACCTAACCAAGTAGACACTTTAGTGCGACTATTTAGGATGTTTGGGTGGGTCCTAGCACTGTGGTATCCTAAGTTAGAGAAAGAGGAAGTCTTCTAAGGTTACATTGTGCAACTATAAGGGTTTTAGGTATAAGCCACGTGGAGATATGATCTCTCAAAATGGGTCAAACAGTCATCTATTACAGGCCTAACGTCTGTTTTTAGTCTAATGCCTGTTTGTTTAACAACTGAATTTTAATTTAGGGGAAAAACAGGCGTTGGGTGTTAAACTAGTAGCTAGTTAGGGTTTTTGGGCCATCCAAGTGGGGGTGGAGTTTCTCCTAGGTCTTGGGACTAACCCTGGGGCAGACTCATAACTAATTTTGGAAAAAATGTAATTTTTAAGACCCAAGCCTAATGCTTGAAAACCATCCCCACGCTTGAATTTCATTTCAACTTCTGTTTATTGGAAAAAAACAGGCGTTGGGACAAAAATAAGGGTCTACAGAGGTGTTGATGCATAGGGATGGTTCACAGGAGTTAGAATAACTTTAGGACAGGTTTATGAAAAATCAGGGCTCCCTGGGGTGGGTCCTAGATCTCAAGGCCTATTTTTATCCCTAATGCCTGTTTGTCTAGCTCTTATTTTTTAATTCACCAAAAAATAGGCATTAGTTACTAAGAGAAAATCCAACAACTGGATTTCTCGATTTTAGAGCCTTTGGGGTTTTACAAAAATTCTAAAATTAAACATGCTCATAGATGGTATATAGAGGAACAACATATAAAAAATTGAGCTCAAGATCATATATAGATAATTCACAATAAATTCAGCAAATATTCCCCAAAATTAGGTCTCAAAAGACCCAGTTTTTAGGGTATGTTTTGGGGGCCATCTCGAGGCATTCCACAGCTCTAAAAATCATGAAATTAAATACAGAATACTCTACATATGTTTATCATAACATAGTAAAAATTTGGCTCAAGCAGCCTTCTACAAAATTCAAATGAAAATAGACATCGAAACAAGTCAAAAATAAGAACAAAGTAGAGGCTGTTGAGCCTCTATTATGAACCCGAATTAGAGCAGTACTCTAGCATAAATAGGACAACATAATAGTGATCAAATGGTGCTACTTGAAGTATAGAACATGAATAGAAGCTGGGTTTATGCTTACCTTGCGAAGGGTTGGGGGAAAATTGGACTTTTTCTCTTCTTCCTCTTTTTTTTTTCCTTAGGATTAGGGTTTTTTTTGTTGCCAACCTTGTTCACCACAAATTTAGGGCTATTTATAGCCTAAAATTCATGGGATCAATGATTGGATGAAGGGATAAGGATTGCTAGATGGGAAGCTAGGATTGTCCCTATCCTAAACTAGGTGGAGGGTTATGATTTAATCTCAATGTGGGGTTGAGATTGTTTTGAAGGAGGAGGCATGGATGGGTGACATGACTCTATCAAGGGTGTGATGGGTGGGGGGGTTGTGCTATTGATGATGGATGGGAGTGGCTATGGACTTGACATGGGATATGCCTTTTAGCAAAATACCATTGGTTGCAAACCTAAAAGGGGGGATTAAATATGCTTGATGGGAGGCTGTAAGGGGTTCACTAGGGATTTGAAATTCATCTAGGGGATCCAAAGGTGGAGAGTGAGAGAGAGAATAAGAAGATTCCAATATGAGGGCTCCAATTAATGGGCTAAAGATGAGGATGCATTTAATGCAAAATATCTTATCTTTAGCTCATTTAAGGTAATATATGATTTCTATTTTTTTCAAACCCTTTCGTTGCTGTCACTCTGTGTGAGCTCCCAAGCTCAGAAGTCGGCCCAATCAGTGCTGATTTTAGAAGTCACAGATGCTCTGGTTACCCTGGTTTAGTCAGAACCAAATTATGAAAAAGGTAAAGGAGTGAAATTAGGGTTTTTTTTGGCCAAAAAAGCTCTTAAATGTAACTTAAAAGGTCAAGATGGTAAAATTGATCCGAGGGTGGCCCAGGGATAAATGCTCCCAGGTCCAGGTGAATCACAACTTCTGACTATGTGAGATTATGGTACCCGAGCAGGAAATTAGGTCAAAAACCATTTGACAAAATTATATAGAGGATGCTGCTGGTTTTTCTATAAAATACCGCTGGTTTTTCTATAAAATGCCACTTTGGGTCGTATCTGGGGGATTTGAAGCTTGAGGAATCTTGGAGCTACAGAAGTTGATAGGCTACTGGATTCTCAGGCAGCTGCTGGGAGCTTTTCAAAGTAGAGTCGCTTGAAAAAATTGGGTTTTTGTAGTTGCTTGAAGCTGAATATCCAGACATTTCTTGAACAAAGGGTTCATGAAATGCTTTATCAAGCACAGGGATGAAACTAAAAAATGGCTCTGACTTTGCCGCATTCTAAGTTCGGGAGAACTTTTAAGGGCATTCTACATGCCAAATATAGACAAAATGCGTTTTTTTGGGTTTGGGCAGAAATGATAGATTGGACCCTGGATTTTTTGTAAATTGGTGTGGGTCTAATAGTTTTGAGGCTTTGAATTTATAGTGGTATAGCCTCTAACTATCTAAATTTCTGATTTTAGATGTGCTCCCAAGAGCTGGTTGATCACCTGATTTTTAGACCTGATTCGTCGTGCTTTTTAGAGTATTTGAGGGAATCTTGATAGATAGATTTAGCAAAAGTCCTTGCTCCTTTGATAGCTTTTTGAAGGTCTCGTGATTCTAAAAAAATAGATACTGACTGATCCTGATTGGGGGTCAAGAGAGTATTCTAGCTCTATAAGAGGAAAAAGTGAAAAAAAAATAGCCTTTTTGACCTTTTGGAGAAGATTTGAGATTTCATAGAGGTTCGAGACCTCGAAACTCTCTTCTCAGACCTAGAGGTTTAAAGCTAAGGCCGAGGCTGAGATATGGCGACTGACCTTTCTGGATTTGGAGATCGGATGAGTTTCTGAGAGCTTTAGCAAGGGTCATTTCTTGGTCAGGTTTATCATAGATTAAGAAATTGGTTGTTGCCATTCTCAAGAAATGTTTGACTTGCGATGAGTTCCTTCGAATAGGAAGACTCATAGATGCATAGGATATGAAATTACACCATTTAGACCACATAAGAGGCTCCAGGGGTCCTTTGAGGGTCTAAGGGTCATTCTCCAAGTAGAAGGGGTAGATTGATAATTTTTTACCTGTGGGTCAAAAAAGGTGAAAATGTGAATTCTTTACCTGTGATGCTTCATGACAAGAAGGCCTATGTAGACTGAGAAATTCAGTGATTTGGATGACAG
>JAOXJP010008864.1:0-14096 GCA_025762735.1 Platanus orientalis | reverse complement strand
GGATTAGATGATGGGGGGCAACCACATTATATAATGCGGCTAAAGACTACGTTTCTTTTTCCCGCTTTTTTCTTGTTGTTAGATTTGGATCTCCACTTTTATTATTCATGCGATAAATTTCACTATTCAATATATAGAACTTTCATTATTGGTAATATAAAGAGAAAAAGTCCAGTACATGATAGGGCAATTGAGCACTGAAGAACCGCACATGTGGTGCACTTCACTTAGGTGCAAAAAGATTGGTCACCTGGTCACCACCCTTTAAAAATTGAAAATTTTAAACGTCAACAATTTGGCATGATGAGGGATAGGAGCAATAGAGAAAGATACGAAGCTGTGGGGGTTTGGGTACTGCTACTTCCTTATCTAATGAGAGTCCAAGTGCTGTGCAATGCATTTTGCATTATGGGGGTGGTAATGTTTGACACGACCCGTGAACCTGACACAAACCCAATATGAAATAACTTGGTTAGGTTGATTGTAAATGTGTTTTGGATCAAAGCAGGGTGACCCGTTTTAACATGATTAATAAATCGGTCGGGTTTGGATTGAGCTATTTAGTCGTATACCCCTAACTTGACCCGATAAGAATCTGACCTGCCAACATGAATTACATGTAGGCTGCAAACCCAACACAAACCCCAACACGAAATAAGCGGGTTAAGATTGGCTGTAAACGTATTTTGGGTCAAATCGGGTTAAATGGATTGGGTTTGGGTTGAGCCATATGGTCTTATAGCCTTTTCTCGACACGACATTAACCCGACCTACCAACACAAATTGCCACCCCTACCTCAAGCTAGCCTTTTTTGACCTTGTGATTAGGCTGGTAAAGATAATTCTTCATACACTCTGTGTCACAAGGGAGCCGGACTCTTCTAATGCAAAATGCAGATCAACTGCAATGTAGCGCATAAAGGTTATCCCTGCGAGCATCTAACTACAAGAAACAAAAATGCATCCTTAGCTAGTTTTGGTAAATACATCATGTCTATCAATGATTTATCTAACATGTATTTATCAAAACACGCTAATATGTTTTCTTTCCCTCTCCTAATTGTCTCACTGAGATTAACACTAAATATACACTTCAGTCTCAATCGCACATAGCAAGCAAAAATAAAAACAGCAAGGTGATTCAAATCCAGCACAAGAAGACAGCGTGGTTCGGCACTATGGTTTGCGTTCAATTTGTTTGTCACTGAGCAAGATAAAGAAAATATGTACAATATAACATGTAAAACTCTCACCCAAACCCAAGTCCGTTACCCATGTGTACCTCATCTCCTTGCTCTCTCAAATGCATAAAGAATCCTTTCAGAGTGAGTAAACCCACCAGTTATAAATACTCTTTGTAAAGAGTTTTCCCCTCAATCTATCTCTTTTCCCACATATGAAACGGGAGAGAACTTATAAAATAGAAGCTTAAAACTCCACCGTTAGATATCAATAGGATCCTCTGAATGACTCAACTCAGCAAAACATTATCCAACTACTTGAGGTCGGCTACATGAATCCTATATTCTGCCATTCCCATGTGTCTAGGACCATATATGCTGTTAAATAACAATCATTCGTATCTTTAATCACTATTTAGCCCAAGTCAATTCTGGCCTTCCTCTTAACACCTTCAACTTGCAACATCTATTAATGTCTTTGTTAGTGTATCTTCTCAAGTTACAAAAGCCATTATGCTAAGACATCTCGAACCTAATAGTTTCAGTTTAGAATGGAAACTTGTATTTCTATTCAAATGGTCACTGTTATAATAAATACAAATTTGTCTAACTTCTTAACTTCATCATGGCGTTTTTCTATTATTTTATATGCATCTATTACAATGTATTCACTTCACTAATAGACACACTTTTCAGGTTAGATAACCATGACAGAAGTCCTCCTGAAAAGGTAAATGAATACCTCATGCTAACTTCCTTGATTAAACGTTTCTAGCCATGTTAAAATATGTGTAACCTTTAAGCGCAGGCTTAAACCCTTCAAAATGCAAATATACAATGGATGAGATCTTGATATACATTAGAATTCACTTAACTACTGCCTATTGCTCCTTGCCAATATTAGCTTAAACCTATTAACAACATCAATTTCATTTGCAATATCTGGTCTCTTGCATAAGCATACCTTCAACTTCATATGGCTAATGCATAGAAAAATTTCTTCATTTCTTATTTTTCCTTCTCATTAGAAGTTCCTTACTTGGAACGTAATTTTAAATGACTCCTAGAGTTTAGGAATTTAGAAGCAAGTCTTTCATACAACTCAATTAACAAATCATTCACTGCCAATATTCCATGTAATAGGATTGGATGAATCATGATTGTTCATCCATAGTTTATATAATTCCTTATGCACAATCTTTGTTGGCCATTCAGATTCCCATATTTTGTAACACTCCACATATGCTTACATGCATTTAGTAGGACCATAGATGCATAATTGATAACTAATCATTTTGGTATATTTAATCTTAGTATTTTAAATTTAAAAGTGATATGTTGACATGCATAAGTTAGAGAGAATGTTAGATTAAGTATAAAAAAGAAAAGAAGGCAAAAACAAGTTATGAACTTGACAAGTTCTAAAACTGTCTTAACAACAGACTTTGAGTAACTTCATAGATAAATTTGTATTATTTTTGTATGAATCATCTTGCAAACAATACATATTTGGAAATCTCTAGGAGTCTACTTTTCAACGCAATAAACGGTGTGCGAATCAGAGTTTCCTAGAGAATGTCATGATAGTTTTCGTGTAAGGTGTATGTATTGGAAAAGTTGGAACACTCGAAAAAGGGGTTTGGAGCTCTCAAACCCTATTTGAGCACTTGAATGCCATGTTGGAGCACTCGAACTTGATTAGACAAGAAAACACCAGAACGCGATTTATTCAAATGCTCGAAAAGGGTCTATTCGAGCATTTGAACAAGACAATTCGAGTGCTCGAATAAGGACTTTGGAGCACTCGAAACAGTTATAGAATTGAAAAAAATTATGAACAGTCATTTTTGGCATTGGGATTTGTTTATGATGAGAGTTAAACTCATTTTTATCCAATTTGGACATGTGAACTTTAGAGAAAATCTTAGAGAGAGAGAGAAGAGGAAAAAGTGGGAATAAAAAAGATGATTTCTTCTCTAAGGAGAAAGACATGCTCAAGAACTTGTTTTTTAGTTTGGTATTGGCTTTGTTCTAATTTTTCATTAAAAAGCTTTGTAAATTCATTAAATTTAATTATGTTTCTTAGTTAATCTCAGAGAAGAGAGAGGGTTCTAAAGGAAAGCAAGTTTTGGAGGATAGAAGCACTTTGTAAGTTGATATACTTAATATGCACATCTTTCTCATCTAGATTCTTAGTCCTTTTGATTATGAACTTTGATTGGAAAGATTCATCATCTATTCTCTATGAAGCTTTGAAATAATAAATACATATGCAATTTATGCACTCTTCCTTTCATGTTCATGGAACTTTGATGATTTTATCTAAGATTTGAGTAGAACTTTGATGATTCCATCTATGATTTATTGAGTTGTAAATAGATATATATGATATGAACTCTCTTCTACTCTTAAGTTTCAAGAAATGTGATTTCCATCCTATGTTGTAAAATTTTTTGGTTTAATCCTTATGAAATTGATATTTGGATCCTAGTTTCATTGATTTAAGCTTGATTGGAATGTTTTATTTTCCTACTTCTACGAGTTCATGGAAAATGATTCTAGTTTCATGAGGTTGGTGCCTTGTTTGGCAAGTTCAGTGATCTCTACTATAAGATGGGGAGTATTGTTTTTGGATTCCCATATCATTGGGGTAGAAATAAAGATTTTTTGTGGTGTGCCATCGAATTTCCTTTTATTCCACCTATTTGATTTATGTTCTCATAATAAGTTCTCTATGATTTTCAAGTATTATAGCATGCCTGTAGACTCTTTACATAAAACTATTGTTCGTTTGATGGATTCTCTTTGCTCTTTGTTTGTCTTGTGTTAATTCTATTGATTCCCATGCTAGAATCGTAAAATTATTGTATTTACATTTGGGATTTGTGTCAATTGGTGATTTTGATAGCCTAACCATGTTTATTCCATCAATGTTTACATTCGGCATTTAGAAGAGCATCCTCATTGGATTTATACATGAGTTTTGAAACATTTTAACTACTTTATGTTATCTTTGGTCTCATTTGACATGAACATGTTTTACATCTCGCAGTTTTCTAATGCTCCACTTTAGGATATTTCTTAAGCATTAATGAGAGAAGCCCTAAAAACCTAATTATTAAATGTGTAATGATTGTTTTTTTTAATAAAAAACCCCCTTATAGTCCAAACATTCTTTTTGGGTTCTTGTGTTAAAAAATCTGTGAATTTATTGTGCTTTTCAAGTCTCCTAGATGTTTCGGTTAGGATGCTGCAATCGGAATTGAATTTTGCTGAGTGTAGGCAGGGGGAATTTAAACACATATTACAAAAGAAAAATATAAACTTGATATAAAAGGTAACCCTCAGTTTTGAAAGTTTGGTTGTTATCCTAGAGGGGTAAATAGGATTTATAAAAATTATTTTAATTAACCCCCACTTAAAATTCTAGTTTAGATATTATTGTAGACTTTGGAATTTAATGCACACCAAGATATAATTCAATTGTTAAAGGTGCAATTCAATGACAATTCTTAATTTTGATCTTTTAATAAGTTTAAATTTCTACTCTATAGCAAGTATGAAAGATCATATAAAAAACAATGTTATACATGCCATGTAGAGATAAAGAGAAGAGACAATTCATGCCATAAGTAAACACACAACACAATGTTTATAGTGGTTTGGCACTCGGGCCTACATCCACTCTCAAAACTCACAATGGAACTGCTAAATTTTATTTAGATTGAATTATATTACAATTAAGATTAAAATTTAAAACTTACTACTTGTAAAAACAAGCTCCATTCCCAGTGTCTCTGACATGAGCTACCTATACTCGGTGTCTCCGGTGAGTATAATCTACACTACCAGTGTCTCCAGCAGTAGTGCTATGGTCTATACCCGGTGTCTCCGACAGGTGCTAAAGTCTCAAATATAATTTGAAATCAATACAAATTACCTCACAAGGCTTGTGTATTGCTTGATGCACTTGAAGGTGGTTTCTCCTTTGTTGAACTTATGTGTCAATTGATTCCACCAAGCTTCCAAGAGTGCTTCTTGCTTCTTGGAGCTTCTCTCAAGGGTTTACTTGGGAGTAAACACTTCTCATTGCTTTCTTCTTATTAATCTTCCTATATAGAGTGCTGGGAAAGCACTTAAAGGCTCATCGATCTTCAATCAATGCTCATAGGAATGATCCTTTGGTAGTTGGGAGGTGTAAATGCCTTAGCTCTCTTTTCTCTCTTTGTGCTCAATGTGATTTTTTTTTATGTTCTTGAGTGTTAGAGAGCTCTCTTAAGCTTCTTATATACTTATAGGGGACGAGCACAATCGTGCACCTTTGATATGACATTTATCCCAACAGACAAAAACTCGTAGACATTAATCCCTTTTATTTTTTGAATTTCTTCGATTTCGGATCGATTTGGCATCCCCTGATTGATTCGGTGTCTCAGTCTGAGACACCCGAGCTTTTCCGGATCGATCTAGTAAGTAGCGGATCGATCTGCTAGTTTGAGACACCCGAGCTTTTCTGGATCGATCTAGTAAGTAGCGGATCGATCTGCTAAGTGCGGATTGATCTGACCCCCTCCGGATCGATCCGATTACCCTGTTTTTTTGGCAGCATGCCTTGTTCCCACTCCCACTCACTTAGGAATCTATGTAGGAGGCATGGGTTGATTCATAAGGTTATGTAAATTTCTTTGGAATTTTGAACCTATGTTTATACTGATATACACCTTCACAAACTTCTCTTGAGCTTGATGAACCTCGAGTCTTCAAGTCTTCGAACCTTGGCAATTTTGGGAACGGATCATCCTCTACTTTAAGTGATTGGAGCTCATCTTCCTTCTTGGAAACCAACCACTTGATGATTACAGACATGACTAGGATATGCAATGTGCTCATGCCATGCCTAATCTACCACTCCGTGTATTTTACAAATTATGGAATTGACAATATACATTAATAATCTCCCCCTTTGGTAATTCTATGACAAAACATAATGAAATACATGGATGGAGTACAATAGATATATGCAATGAATTTATAGACTCCATGAAATGCAAGAGTTATACAAATACACAAATTCAACTCAATGTAGTGTCTTGAACTCTTGAGCTCCCCCTTGCTTTGTGCTTAGGCTTCTAGTTCAACTCAAATTCAACTTTGCTTAGATGCTTGATCTTTACAACTTGAAATTACATTTGAAAAACAATACCTATCTCAAGCCAATATAATATAGTCAAATGAAAATAAACATGATCAAACAAGCATACTTAAGCAGGCACATGAAATGCAATATAAATAATGTAAATATTTTGGTTCATTGTATTAGAAAAAATTTAAGTTTTAAATTTGCAATGTTAGCTTTTCTCAACTTTCTAAATTAGCTCTCCCTCAAATGCATACTAGATGCATTAATCTACTCCCCCTATATGAATGCTCATATAACATTTTCTCCTCCTATTTCAATGCCTATATCCATGACCTCAAGTGTATGTTTCTCCCCCTTTTTGTCATGAAATTGGCACAAGGAATATAATATAAATAAAGAAAATAATAGAAAGAATGAGACAGAAGCCAAAAATTGTTTTCCATTCATATATTCAAGTCATTTTACAAAATGTGAGAGATATACAAAAAAAAGTGTTAGATGTACAAAATGGAGTTTTCATTCTTTTACTCACTTGACATCATCCTCATCCTCATCACTTTGTGTCCGAAGGTTAAGTGGGACACTGGGATGGTGAGGGAGCTGGGGAGCCACTGTGTGCTCCAATCTCTCAACTCTAAGCTCAATGCTATTGGGCTTATCTGCCATCTTCTTTAGATGGCCAATAATAAGCCCAGACAGCTCATCGAGACAGTCCAAGGCCTCTCAAACATAAGTGGGTACCGGGGGCTCACCCTACAGGGTAACTGGAGGTGGAGGAGGAGCAATTGGCTTTGCTGGTGGTGATGGTGGAGGCATAGCTACAGGTGGGACCTCTGTGTGCATGGGAGGTGGGGGTATTGCAGCCCTAGAGGATCCTGCTTCCAACGGAGCAATCTTCCTCTTCTTCGAGTGTGTACCCTCTCGAAGCATCCGCTGGATAGTTGACTGACCTATCTCGGCCCCCTGTTTTAGGGTGGAGGCATTCTTAGGGAATGAAACCCCACACACTTCCAATAGGTGTGTAATCATCACACTATAGGGGAGCAACCAAGAGGCACTGGAGTTCCTCGCATCTGAGATGATGATGTGGCATAGAACTACTGCAACGTCGACCTCCTTTTTCATAAGAAGGGAGTAAATGACATGCACCATCATGTCTGGCATGTCATTGTTGTGTGTGGTCAGAAATAAATTATAGGTGAAGATCAGGTTCAACAACCTCATCTCAAGTAGGCACTCAGTGGTCTGAAGCTTTCCGAACCATGTTGTGCCCTCATGACCGAAAACCTCTGATATGATAGCCTTGTTAAGCTCCTCAAGAAGGAATGCCACTGCTTGGCTAGACGGCCTAGCTATCCCAAGCAATGAGGATAGTGTCGATGGATCAATATCCATCTGAACTCCATAGACCTCTGTATAGAAGTGAGGTCATCGAGGCTCGAATCTTGGATGTTTGACTAAAACACTTGAACCACCTCCTCTTGAATAATCCCTTTAATCGTTATAAGGGATTCCCATCCACCAGACACAAGCTTATATCCTATGAGTGTGTCAAAAAGAGTCTTTTCATGGATATGCCGCTCCACTACTATCAGCCTCTTTGAGAAATAATGCTTGTAGTTTGTGAGGCGGGAGACATCAATGAATGGTCTATAGTTGACTGGTGGTGGCCTCGTTGGCTTTTGAACCAACAACTTTGATGTAACCAGGGCCTTCCCTTTGTTAACATTCCTCTTTGGTGGATTCATGGAATGATAAAACAAGAGATTTGGGAATAGAATACTCAAGGGGGAATTGAGTGAGAAGAGAGGGCAAAGGAGAAAATGAGAAAGAACGACATTTTTTCCTTTTTAAGCCAATTGATGGTTCATTTCTCGCTAGAACCGCCGTGTCGGATCGATCTTGCTATGCCAGATGGATCCGGTGGGATCCGGATACACTAAAAATGCCTAAATTTTCCTAATTTGATAAGTTCTTTGCCTCTTCACTTCATCATTTTCTAAGGCTTAAATCTCACACATCCCAATTGTACTTATTAAGTGCATGAACCTTTTTAAATCAAGTGGTTGAGTGAATATGTCGGCCAATTTATTTTCAGTCTTAACAAACTCAAGGGCAATCACTCATTCTTCTACTAAATCTCGAATGAACTAGTGCCTAATGTCTATATGCTTAGTGCGAGAGTGTTGAACAGGGTTCTTTGAGATTTGAATAGAACTCTTGTTGTCTACAAGCAATTCCATCACTAATTGCTCAAGACCATAGTCTTTCATCATTTGCTACATCCAAAGAAGCTGAGTGCATCCATTTCTTGTCATAATGTATTTGGCCTCAGTAGTAGATAAAGAGATCGAGTTTTGCTTCTTGTTGTACCAAGATACTAGGCAATTCCTGACATAAAGTTACCATCTACTTGTGCTTTTCCTGCCGTCTACATTTCCGGCCCAGTTTGCATATGAGTAACTGACTATGACACTAGTGGTATCAAACGGATACCATAGTCCATAATTTAGAGTCCCACAAATGTATCTAATATTTGTTTTGTGGCTTTGAGGTATGACTCTTTTGGAGCAACTTGGTGTCTTGTACACACACTAACACTAAATGATATGTTTGGTCTACTCGCAGTGAGATAGAGAAGACTACCTATCATGTTCCTATACATCTTAGTGTTAACATCTTTACCTTCCACATCTTTGTTTACTTTCTCACTAATGCTGATGGGAGTGTGAAGAGGTTTGGATTGTGTCATTCCAAATTTAGACACTAAGTCCTTGACAAATTTGGATTGATTTACAAATATACCATCCTTGGTTTGTCTAATTTGAAGTCCTAGAAAGAACTTCAATTCCCCTTTCATACTCATCTCAAACTCACTCTTCATAGTGTAAGCAAATTCATGACCCATATCATCCTGTGTTGCACCAAATATTATGCCATCAACATAAATTTGTACAATGAGTATGAAGTCATCCTTCTTCCTTTCAAAATGTGTGTTGTGATATCTCAGCTATATACAGTATGGCATTACGGTTAAAGGGATACCGGCAATCAACATTCTTCAATTGGTAAAAAGCTTGATTTGGTTTCATCTCTCCCTTTATTTCCTTGTCAATTTTGTGTAAATCTTATACCAAAGTATCTCTTTATTTCCGAGTGTCACAGAGAAAATGCTCCTTTTAAACTAACCCTTCTTTTATATCCCTTGTTACTTTTAAGTCTTAGTTAAATTCTCTTCCAACCATAAACCTCCTTTCATCGATGTTCTATTACTTGAGGTAGATGGGATTTCAATCACGTCTTTATATTCCAATTAAGTTCCCAACCCACACATGCTGCACAACCGCTAATTTTTGCAAGCAATTATATTAGTGAGCCTGCTATTAAATGGTTTGGGTAGTTTGTCGAAGAGATAGTTGACCCGTCTAGATTGATGTTTGAGTGGGCCACCATTTTTTTATTTTTTTTTATATATGGAATCTCCACTGCAAACATGTTACAATCCCATCCTATTAAACTTAAAACGAGTGAGCCATTTCTTGAATGGTTTGGGTGATCAATCCAAAAGTAGGTCCAGCGATACGTATTGACAAATATTTTGGACTCACTTTCTCTATTATATACTTTAATTATTAAGCCATTTCACACGTTGGCTATCCCTAGTGGCGGGCTCCCATGCATGCCATAAATCCCTCATCAAATTGTTAATCCATGGGGCTAGGTTTTTGATGGATTGGATGGTCCACATAAGAAGTGGCTTCAATTCAACTCAATTAGAGGGTCTTATCCTCATTACTTCAGGTATAAGAAATTTTTTTTTTTGTTTGCAAAAGTGCTCGGCTGCTGGCACATAATAATGCTGTGTGTGTGTGTGTGTGTGAGAGAGAGAGAGAGAGAGAGAGAGAGAGAGAGAGAGAGAGAGAGAGATGGCGGTGCAATTTTAATCATTCATGTGAGGACGTGTGATCGTGTACGTGAGAGAAATAGACGTGTGTGTGATGACCTACATGTATAGTATAGACTAACATGATGAATTGTGAAGGGACACGCGCAAACATTGGTGGGGGTTGCTAGTGACTAACTTAAATTGAGCTGAAAGGTGTATAAATTAAAAAAAAAAAATAAAAAAATAAAAAATTATAGGGGTATCAATATAGAAAGGTAATAAGGTGTTTATTCAAATTAGTGTGGATTGCTAAGTAACTACTAAAAATAAATTTAAGATATATTAATACACAAAGTGAGTGGAAGTTGTTGGTGGCTATTTAGAATAAATTGACAAGATACTAATACAAAATGATTAATGGATAATTGTGTCTATTAGAAGATAATGGGGTGTCTATTCAAATTAAAAAGGGAGGCAGACCATCTACACCGGGAGCACCGTTTGAGAGGGGGTGGGCCCATGCACTTTTTGCGTGGGCTGAGGGTGAGAACAGTGCTCCTGGAGCAGAGGATTTTCTCGTATTAAAAATAGACAAAAGCAGTTGAGGTGTTACCAGTATAGGAATCAAATTCAATTAAAAACTTTATAAAAGGTAACTCAAAACATTTAAACATTGGTGGGGGTAGCTACTGACCATTCAAATTTAATTAACACAACTGTACACACTTAAAGACCTTTATTAAGAGAGAGAGAGAGAGAGAGAGAGAGGCATTTTGATAGAGAATAAATAAAGAAAGATCACATAAAATAAGTGTTAAGATAGAGTTCTATCCTCCCTTTAACAAATTCTTTTACCTACCTTTCTTTCAATTATATTGTATTTTATCATATTCCTGCTTTCAATTCATTGTGAATTAGTAGATTGTAGCTGTCGATTCATTAATGTAGTTTGTGGGTGTTTTATCTTCGGAATGAAAATTTTCAAGTAAGCTAGATTGAAAATCATCTTGGAGAAATTTAGCGTGTTAAACCAGTACCTTCGGTAATAAATCAAGTTATTTCATTTTCATTATCACCATCATCTTTTCTTCCATCATCACTTGGTCGAAACTTTGCCAAGAGAAGGTCGATAGGGCACTCACATAGCAAAACTTCTTACCAGCCTTGAATAGTAGAAAGAGCATTTAAAACCCAAGCGTACACAAATCTACCTAAGAAAAAGAAAGGAGAGGAAAGTAACTGATGGCAATGAGTCCTACCACATGTCACCTGGTGTAATATGGGAATTTGAGCATTCGTACCCGCAATGCTCTGGATTTTGTATTTCAGTCAAAGATTGAATATCATTATGCACCAACTACTTCGGACAGCACTTCAGAAGACAGAAAGTGTTGTCTAGGAGGGGTTGGCCATGTGGGGCTAACGACCATGGTTAGGGCTCGTTGAAGAGGAAGAGGGCTTTGATTATGTGTCAGGTTTAACTAGGGCTGAATCAGTGTCTTATAGGAGCTCCTTATTTTGGATCCAGGGAATGTCCTTCCCTGATTTGTCATCGTATATAACTTGCAATTAACTGTCAATATCCAAAAAATAATAAATAAATAAATAAATAAAAAGAAGAAATAAAGAATTAATGTGCGGGTAATTGTTGGGGCCGGCTTTTGTGCACTCAAAATCAATGTGCAATTTATGCACATAGACCAAGAGGCAGACGCATCAGTGCCGAAAAGTGATTTACACATTTTGGGTGGCACTTATCACTTTTTGGCACTGATGTATCCGCCCCTTGGTCTGTGTGCACAAATTACAGAGATTTTGAGTGCACAAAAGCCGGTCCGCCTTTGGTAGGGCTACTTTGGATTCCTAACTGCTACATTAGTAGTATGGGACTCGCACCATAGGCAGGAGAGGTTGACATTATCGCAACCATTTGCGAAATGTTAGAGGAGATTTGACCCCAGGACCTCTCTCTTGAGGAGTGTAGACACCTCAGATTTGCACAAATTGCAGATAAGGGTTTACACCTCACAAATGCATACAAAAAAACTCAAAAGTCTCATATATGGGCCTTAAACTTACAGATTAGACCCAATTATATGGACAAGTCCTACGGGCTTAGGTTTGTGTTTTAAATAATAACTCATGGAATAGTAAGCCCATGTCTTAATTTATTAGTAGACTTAAAATTCAGTTTACATGAGACTTACATGAGAGTGATTTGAATAAATTCAAATCTAGATTCTCTTAAAAAAAAAAAAGTTATGCCACTCATAGAATACAAAAAATTTCATAAATTGCCTTCTCTCCAAATAAAGAAGGTACAACTACTCATTTGAACTAAAAAAGTAAGGGCATCCAATCAACACCCAACCAAAATTTAACAAAATTCTACCAAGTCAATAAATACACTCTATGCTTACAAGAGGGGGGAAACCTTTTCAGAAGACTTCAAGTAAGAGTGCTAACTTAGATCTTTTGCTGACGTTGTTGAGATGACGAAACTGGTGGAGTAGGACTGTGATGAACTGTACAGGCACAGGGAACATGACAGAAAATGGCTTCCTACTAGCAGTTTTCATAAGAGGGAAGCTACTAGTTGTGATGGTTTCAGGCGAGTTCCCAAAGAGGCTGAGACCAAGAAGATGGCTAAAACATGCCCAAAATGCCAAAAGCCATATTTTGGACCATGTTTCAGATAGGTAGGCATGTGCTTCAAATGCAACTAGGTTAGCCACATGATTTGAGACTGTCCACTTTGGAAAGACTGTATTGTTTAGCTCACTGATGCAAGAGCAAGACCGATGACTTAAGTCAAAGTTTATGCCATCACTAAGCAAGATACCAAGGCATCTAAGACTGTGGTCATAGGTACTCTATCACTTTTTAATCATACCGCATGCATACTCATTGATCCGGGTTCCATGCATTCCTTTATATTTTGTGATTTCGTGGGGTATATCACCATCCCTTGTACCGCTTAACAAGGCCCTGTATATATCTACACCATTGGGCAAGACCCTGGTTCCAAACACTGTATGCAAGTCTTGTGTGATTGCCATTGATGGACATGAGTTGACAGTTGATCTGATACTTTTAGATATAAAGGACTTCGATGCCATTCTAGGGATGAATTGGTTGGCATCGTATAATGACACTGTGAACTGCTACACTAAGGAGATGGTATTTAGGATCCCATACTAGATCGAGTTTGTATTTCAAGGAGTATGCAAGAGTCTATCTGTCATGCTCCAAAACCTATACCAGTGGGGCCATGAATTTTGGCATGTGACATTAACACATCATTTCACTTTTCATTCATTCATAACATGTATAATTTTTTTTTTCTTCTTTACATTCATACGCAGTGAAATAATACATCGATCACTTTTCAATAATCACATAATCAATTACATTATCATAAGTCCGATCTGTATAAAATCCCATAACTTATAAACCATAATCCTGCAAATAATCCATAAACAATATACCTAACATTCCCATTCAATTGAATAAATAGTCTGACAATCAAATCCATCAACTGAAACCAAATACCAAAATCCCTAACTTATTACATTCCTTGAAATTTAAACAGAAATAACTATACTGAAATAAATAAAGTCTCTAATCCAAATAATCACTGAAATAAACAAGTGTCTGATCTCTAACTACATCTATCAAGAACTGCTACTCTGCGATCTCCTCATCATCTGTGGTGTCAGATTGGGGTAAGTTTGACATACTTAGCAAGAAAACAATAAACTATGGAAATAATGGATCAAGTCTTAGCATGATTTTATAAACTAAACAGATACTTTTTTATTTACAATTCAATATGCATAACAGTTCATAAATCAATCTTATACATTACTAAACATTTAATAAAAATTAC
>JAOXJP010008853.1:0-17914 GCA_025762735.1 Platanus orientalis | reverse complement strand
CCTTTAGGGAATCCAAAGACTAAGGTTTTGAAAATGATTAAGTGAATTACATGCAGCCACAGTTTTAGGCTTTATTTTAAGTTGTTTTCTTTCTATTTTAGGAATTTTTTAGTAGTGAGGTTGATGTAGTAAGGCCATATGAGCCATGTGGAGATGTTAAAGTTAATTTAGAATAGTTTAGGACTGTTTTTATGAATTTTTAAGATTTTTTTAGAATTTTTTTGGGTTTATTTTGGCTGACTGTACGAGGGGGGTATTTTGGTCCAATTTTGGGCTAATTTCATTTTTTATTATAAATAGGTCCTAAGACATCATTGTGCGACAGTTTTAGAAAAAATTAATGAATTAAAGAGCTTTTGAAGCTTACGACTGGTTATCTCCTCCAACTCTCACGGATTTGGTGAGTTCTCTTTCTCTCTGTATCTCTTCTTCTTCTCTACCTTCTCTAATCTCCATCATCTTCACATCTTCTTCTTCATTCTTTTTCTTTCAAAATCTCTGCAAAAAATTAATTCTTTTCTCTTTAAATCATCTCCTACTATTTTTTTTATAAACCCCATTGTTCTTATACATTATCTCTCACTTCCTACATTCTTTTTCCCCTTTGTTCTTGCATCTTTTTGCTAGTTTCTTGAATTCTGGTAAATTTTCAACAATCACTATTTTTCTAATTACTTCTTCAAATCTTCATATAAACCTAATTCCTTCTAGTTTTATTCATCCCATATCCTAACACACTCATCTATACAAAAATCCCCAATTTCCACCATAATTTCTAGGTTTTCTTGAAAACCCACCCTTTTTGAACCCTAAACCCAACTTTTTTGAAATTTCAGCCCCTTTTAGTTTTTTGCATTTTTTTTCTTGATTTCTATCCAATTTTATTAGATTTCTTGTTTCTCTTTGATAATCTAATCCTTCTTGAATTAGTTTCTTTAAAGATTTGGTTTCTTGAATACTTTCTTTAAATTTTCAGCATTCTTTAATTTCAAGAACCTTTTTTTTTGGTTGAGATGATTAAACTAATGTAGGAATCTTGATTTCCATAATATCCTACATTAGATTGTGGGCATTTAAAGGCTGGTGACTTATGTAAAGATTGGAATGAAATTATTGGTTGTACTCCTTTGTAAGTTAAGGGCGAAGTATCTGGGTTGAGTTTTTGGGTCTCGACGGTTGCGAAGGCTTTTTTTCTTTTTTGCTTTATTCTCTTGTTTATTTTTTTGGGATTTCTTATCCCGTTTCATAACAAATTTTTTCCTTCATCACCCAAAAAAAAAAAACTTTAACTTGAAAGAGTAGAGCACCCGACTTCCAGGAGACGGCAATTTTTTTTTTCTAGCAATGTTATTCTGCTACGAAGTGTGTGGGCATGTAGTGTGATGAACAATACCATGGGTGGCCAAATATGAAGAGAAAACACAAGAGACATACTCTCCACTATTATCAGAATGAAGTATTTTGAGTTTGGTATCAAATTGTGTTTCAACCATTTTATGTATGTGTTGAAAAATAGAGAATATCTCATTTTTTGACTTTAGCAAATACACCTAAGTAGCCCTAGAAAAATCATAAAAAAATTTAACAAAATAGCGAAAACCAAACAAAGAATTAATCGGGGCAGGCCTCCACACATTAGAATGAACCACAGAAAAAGGGGAGGTACTTCTATTATTACTCATGCCATAAGAACTACGACACTGTTTGGCTAACTCACAAATATCACAAGAAAGATCCACAAATGAAAATAATGGGAAAAGTTTCTTTAATGTAAACAAAGAGGGATGTCCAAGTCTATGGTGCCACTGTAATAATTGTGAGCGCTCTTCATGAACTAAAGTAGAAAATTGTAACATCAGACGTTGACCAGGAGATGCAATAGGTGAATCTGTATCAAGTCGGTACAACCTCCCTCATGTCCTTTACCAATAATGTTCTTTGTCATCAAGTCCTGAAACAGAAAAAAAGAAGGAGAAAATGTGACACTGCAATTAAGAGAGTCGGTAATATGGCTAACAGACATCAAGTTCAAAGAAAAGTTAGGGACATGGAAGGCTGCAATGGAGGAAGAGATGCAGGCCCTTGAAAAAACTCACGCTTGGGGAATTATGGATCTTCATAAAGGTAAGGAGGCAGTGGGATGCAAATGGGTGTTCATAGTGAAACACATGTAAAAGATGGATTTGTGGAAAGATACAAAGCACTCTTGGTGGGCAAGGGCTACGCCGAAACATATGGTATTGACTATCATGACAAATTTGCTACAATGGCAAAGCTGAACTCTATGAGAGTTCTCATGTCCCTTGCTGTGAATCAAGGATGCCCATTGCTACAGTTTAATGTGAAAATACATTCCTATATGGCGATCTTGAAGAAGTGTATATGCGACGTCCTCCTGGTTTTGTGCATCCTTTTGCCAAGTGATAAGTATGTAGACTAAGAAAGGCTTTGTATGGCCTTAAACACCCTCCAAGAGTATGGTTTGAAGGATTTAGACATGCTATGGTTAGATACGGGTACAAGCAATGCTTATCAAACCATACTCTCTACGTGAAACGACAAGAAGGCAAGTTAACTGTCTTGATTGTGTATGTATACAACATTATTGTCACGAAAAATGATGTTGAAGTAAGAAAGCTTATAAGTAGGTTGGCAGCAGAGCTTGAGATCAAGGATTTGGGTCTTTTTAAGTACTTCCTTGGCATTGAGGTTGCTAGATCCAAGGGCTCTTTATCTTGCAAAGAGAGTACATGTGGGTGAAAATATGGTCACATGGAGAAGTAAGAAGCAAGCAATGCTGGCAAGGTGTAGTGCCGAAGCTGAGTTTCATTCTATGGCACATGGTGTGTGTGAAATCTTGTGGTTAAAGATTCTCTTGCCCAACCCGGGCTTCCCTGTGCAAAGACCTATGAACCTCTATTGTGGCAACAAGACAGCAATTAGTATCTCTCAGAATCCAGTCCAACATGACAGAATCAAGCATGTTTGATGCAGCACACAAGCTCTGATACCAAATTTGATGCAGTACAACCCCAAAAGGTACCCAAAATTAATGCAACACACACTGGAATATTTTAAAGCTTCAGCTCAGCTTAAGAGCACTCAAACAGTCAATAAATTGATGCTGGCCCCTTTTAGAAAAGGCTGTTATAAGGTAATATAAACCAGGCTGACAGAGGTTGTTGAAAGGAGTATATGTATATACCTGGACAGCTTATACAGCCACAAATATTGGAGTGATTAGTCTGAGGAAACTTGCACAACAGCCAGTATTAAGTAGACAACCTCTTAGTTGAAGGACTTCCTTCAGTCAGCAGCAAGTATCAATCAAATAGTCTAGTTCAGCATCAGTTAAGCAATTTGATAAACACCCTGGGTACAGATATACCCACACAGCAATAAGTCTTCAACTAGAGCTGGCTGATTTCTTCAAACTTCAGACAGAGGGTCTATTCCTAGACTGTGCTAATGTAAGGGATATAAGGAGTACTGATTTGATGGTATAGAACAACAAGAGGACTGTTCTTGAAACTATCGAATGTATATGGTTGGGTTTCTTTAAGAATACTTCACAACCTGTGAAGATGCCCTGGCCGCAGGTGTGTATAGGAAGGGTTTTGAAATTTTGAATGTAAACAACACTGTAGAAAGGGATTTTGTGCCAGCCGCAGGTGATAGGACAAAGGATCTTGTGGGAAATAGGGAAAAATACAAAGAAATAGGGGCTGAGAATTCTGGGCAGCAAGGTTTAATGGTGGAATACCTAGAAAATAAAGAATAAGAAGAAGAAGAAGAGAAGTTGTACCTTTGAGAAATCACAAACTTACTTCCTTGGAAATCACCAACCTAGGTTCAAGCCTAGGCACCAAATTTAAATGAAGAAGTCCAGTTGTGAGAGAAAAGAACCACAGCAAGAAAACTTAATGAACTTCATTACCTCAATTACAATCGTGTATGGCTATTTTATAAGCCATAAACACTCCTAGCCATCAGCCCATATCTTCCCCCCTCTAGCCAAATCATTTAGAAACACGAGATGAGATACAAATGGCTGAAAGAAAAAGAAAAAAAAGACCTTCCTTTCCACGTGTTCCAGTTTCTTTGTCCTCAAAACCTCCATAGATTTGCATGCATGCATGAACTGTTTTGATAAACTTTTCTTATGCATGTAGACACTGCATGGACCATGTTCTCTGTTCATAGGTCTGTGGTTTTACAAATTGGTTGGCTTTAGATTGGGTGTTCTATGCGGGTTTGTCAGCAACAGATGAAAAATTAAATGAATAAAGAGGTGGATTTTGCACACAAGATAAATTCTTGCACAAGATTATTATGTTTTTTTTTTCTCTCTTGGGAGGAAACTTGAAACTGATTTTAAATAGAATTATGAGCAAAAGGGTCTTTGAATTGACACATACTCAATGGCACATTGGACTATGGCCTTAAAAATCTTGAAGGGTGTCAATCCTAATGACATTTTGAGAGAGATTCAATTGGTGGTATGGATTCCTCCTATTTGAGTTTTATGGTCCCCTCCCAGTGGAAATGAGGTTAAGTTGAACTTTGATGGGAATTCAATTGGAAACCATATCCATCTGGAGTTGGAGGTGTCTTCTATGTTCATAATGGGAGGTGTGTTTGGCTTTTTCTGGCTCTATAAGTGAGGCAGACTCCAATCCCTTGAGGCTCTCACCCTTCCTTTCTGTTTTAAGTTTCCCAAAGAGATTAGTCATTCATGAAGACTCAAAAATTTCCAGCCAGAGGGTGGCAGGGGAAAGCTTAGGCAGTTGGAGGCTGTCCAACATCATTAGGGAAATTCCGCTCTCTAGCACAAACCCTGAATATCTCATTCCATTGCATGCCTTGGAGAAAATGAGTTGGTGGATGACTTATCCAAGTTGGGAGGGTTAAAGTGTACCTAGCTTCATTGTTGCCTTCCTGAAGCTTTTTGAAAAGCTTCATGTTGTACTTTTGCCCCTGTTTTTCTTAATACAATTACTCATTATCTATTAAAAAGAACTTGAACATAGGGGTGGCAATGAGCCGAGCATTGCCCAGCTCAGCTCGGGCTCGTCACATGAAGGCAAAGCTTAGGCTTGGCTCAAGCTCGTAACGAGCCTGAATTTCCGAACTCAGGCTTTACTCGGGCTCGTGAAAGTGGGCTCGGCTTGCCAAGATCAAATTTTTTATCAGGAGCCCAATCTTACCGTCCAGTCAAAGCACTGGCAATTTCAAAATTTTTTTGTTTCAGTTGACATGCTTTCAAATAAAATATTTTTAAATGACCAAGATACCCTTATTCGTCTTTTTATTTCTGTCCCTTCCCCTCTCCGTCTTCCTCTTTGATGCTCTGAACAATAACTGGGCACCAATCAAACCTAAAAATATATTTCAACAGAATTAAACAGTGCTTTCCCAGATGAAACCAATAAACTAAAGAGCAAGTTTTTTAAGATTATACTTACCACTTCCAAAACCCTCCTCTTCAACTTCATCTTGAATTAACCAGAGGAAAGCATTGCTGAAACCAACGACACGACGGAAGGACAATAACGATCAATTCTCAGTGAAGAACCGATCAGAATTAGAGCTCCGAGAACAACAGGCTAAGTAAAGTAGGGTTTTTTTTTCTTCTTTTTCTTCTCTGAAAGATCGGATTGAGTGCAGAAAGACTGATATGAATGGAAATATAGAACAAAGTTTGGACTTTCCAAGAAGGGTTTCGCTTGTCGATCTGATCAGAGGGACACAGAAATTGGAGAGAAAGCTAAAGAGCATTATGTTTAAAAGGGAAGATTTTTTGGAGCAGGTTCTATTGGCGGGGAGATTTTTCGGTGAAGACTGCAGAATAGGCTTACTCATTAATGTATCCTGTTGCAGCGATAGTATGGAGGTCGAGGAGCCGAGTAAGCGTGCCATTGGAGTTAAGGCGATCTTAAGATAATCCTAAGGGTTGATGTTGCAGGTTACAGATGGAGGTTGATCTACCTATTAAGGAGAAAGGATCCGTTGCCGATTTGAGATGCTGATCTTCCCTCTTAACAGTTCAAAGAGAAAGACGAGAGGGAACGGGAAAGCTAAACAAAGGCCATACTTTTCCATTTTAATTTATTTTTTTAAAACTTTTGATGAACTTTTCTATGCAGCTCACATCACTGACACGGTCATGCTTTTCTCATTTTAAATTTATATTTTTGAACTTTTTGATGAACTTTTCTTTACACTGATGGCTCACTGACATGGTCCCATCCCTCCCTTTCCTATGTAGTTCAGGGTTCTATGACTGCAAAATCCAGCAAATAAATAAAGTAAAAATAAAAGAAAAGAGTAAACGTAAATGAGCGAATCAGTACAATTAGGATTTATGGGATTCATTACTTAAAGGTTCCTAACGAGCTGAGCTTTTAGCGAGTTGAGCTTAGTACAGCTTGGCTCAGGCTCACTTAGTTTAACGAGCTCAATTGGAAGCTCAGGCTCGGCTCTGTGAGCTTCAAACAAGGCTCAAGCTCAACCATTGACGAGCCGAGCTTGATCGGCTCATTGACAGCCCTACTTGAACAATTTCATTTGTTTCCTGTGGGACTAGAGACCCTAGAGTGTGTAATACCATAGCGAAAAAATTGGAGACACATATGTAGAGGCCAAAAGTTCAGTTCATTATTTGCCATTACTAGATTTTAAACAGGATGCATATTGTGGAGGAGGAAAACAACAATACCATAAGTGAGGAAACAAATAAATTAAACATACCCTTCATAAGTAAGGGTATGTAACAATTCTAGAAGAAGTGTACCTCTTAACATGGTGTCTCTTAACTGGAGAAAAATGGAAAAATTTCTACTTAATTGGCTACTAATCTGTCCATTGTTGATAAAAGATGCTTATATATATATATATATATTAATACAGGTAGTGGTTTCCTTATCAGTATGTAATGCATCCCATTTAATTTGTTTATGTATTTTCCTTTATGTTTAATTTTATTCTACCTTTAAAATTTTAGTACATCTTATTTATCAAAAAAAAAAAAAAAAGTATATCTTTGAGTTTTTCTACTTGTTATGTCTTTGCAGTCTAGAAGCTTCTCATAAGCATATTATTGTCTAAAATATTTTCATCATAAGTAAGAAATATATGTTTGTTTTTCTCATTCCCGTAAATCGTGATCAAGTATTAATCTGCACTTTGGCAGGTTCACTACTTCTGGCCTTTGGATAGCTATGCTTTTAAAGAATTTGAGAAAATGTGGTGTGAAGTCACCAACCAATTTGGAGGAAGGATCATCACTAAAACTGTCCCTGTGATGTTTGGGAGGTATGCATTCAAACAGAACATAGTTAATTTTGTAAAAGGACTTCTGCCAATTAATGTTTGCATTATGTTCTAAATCAGAATGTTGGAGGTTCTGGAGAGCTGTAATGGGGTAGCAAGATTCTCATTCGATTATTTGTGTGGCCGCCCGGTAGTATGTCTGCCTTTGTTTGTGCATATAATGTTATATTTTACTTTCAATCATTAATGTATGCCTTTGAATGTGTATAACATTAATATTTAATCTAATAAGTGTTTCTAATTATTAATATATGGTGGGAAGACCTAAAATGACACGATATTGTTCTTTTGTTGCAAATGTGTTGAAGCCATTGGTCTTTAAAATCGGATGCTATTAGTTGACTGGAGAAAATAGTAGATGAGAAACCCTGAGTTTAAGTCATTGATTGTTGGAAAAGGACTGGATCAGAGCACTTTATCTCTCTATTTATTGAGCTCAGTTGAATATATTAGGTGCTCTTCTTATTGTTGTTGTGGTCATGTTTGATCTTTCCACTTTTAAGTGTTCTCAAGCTTTCATGAAACCCTCAGGTAAGTAATAAAAATCAGATCATAGCACTTATCTTTCTATTTATTAAGTTTCTTACCTTATTAGACAATCTGGTCTTATGTTTTCAACCACGGCTGTAGTTTATCTGTTGCAACTTAATTTTTTTTTATCCAAATTACTTATTGTTTCAAACAGGTTTGTGCTTACCATAATTTTCTTTTTCTTCAGGTAGGGGCAGCAGATTATATTGCAGTAGCTAAAAATTATCACACAGTCTTTGTATCTGACATTCCTGTGATGAGTATGCGTATTCGTGACAAGGTAGCTTTGCTGCTATGCCCTTTCAATGCTGGACCTGTTGCCTTATTTTTTCTCCTTTCATTGCTGGTCCTGTTGCCAAATGTTCCATTTTACTTTTTAAGTAGAAAATTGTCATCTGGGAACTTTATTTCTTTTTTTCCCCTAAGAAACAATAAGATCCGGCTAATATGGATCGAGATTCATTCAACCAAAAGCAGTTCTGCTGTTTACCTCAGCATCTCTCAAGATGTACGCAATGGGATGGTTTAACTGGTGATGGAACTTGATCCAACTCAGCTGGATCTTATAATTTTTCTTTTTCTTTTTGTATCTTCTAAATGTATAATATGTCCTGTACATTATGAGGCTGTAGTCTTTCCACAGATCTTTGTAATTGACAATATGGTGCTATTAGAATTTATTTTGCATTTTCCTTACAGCCTTGTTACCCTTTTAACCTCCTTCTATATTTGCCCTCTTCAGGCACGGAGATTTATCACCCTCATTGATGAGCTATACAATCATCATTGTCGCCTTTTCTGCACAGCTGCTTCGTCTATTGATGATCTATTCCAGGGAACAGATGAGGGAGCACTTTTCGATTTGGAAAGGTAATTATTTTGTTTTTGTTTTCAACCCCTTTTAGGATCATTCAGTTATGCTGATAAGTGCCGTTTGGAGTTGGGAACCTCCTGAGACATCCTTTCTGTCATGGCTTCCATTCAATATAATTTTTTGCTTAAATTTTAAAAAAGACAATTAATTTGTAACAGAAGTTGCATTTATTTAACTTGTTATACGTGCTAATTAGAAATTTATATTTTAATAATAATACAAAGTAATCTTTGAAATTAAAGTAAAGTTAGTAATCATGTTATAAAAATATTAGTAAACATATTTAGTATATTATCAAATAGAAACTTCTTGCATTTGATGTACAATAATTATAGATTATTGTATATCCCCACGAATAAAGAATTGAACCAGGATTCATTATGCATCAGGCAATGCATTACATTGCAACAAGCATAGCATAGGTATTGCCCTAAACCCATCGGGATTGCCCTTGAACCTATTAAGAGGTGACCCCATAGGGTAGCGCTCACTTTTGGGACAAGGTTGAAAATCATGAAATGAAGACACACTGACCTGCGACACACCTAGTGCATGGGAGTCTGAAGGCATGTGGTGCAGGACAACCCAAAGAAAGGGTGTATCCTGCGGGTAATGGACCCAACAGAAATAGGACAGATATAGGTTAAGTATAAACAGCACTCAGATATAATGTTTTAAAGCTTAAATCAGATAAAGAACAATGAGACTGATAGAAGGAAACAGCAAGGGTTCAGCAAAGGGCTTGTAGGGTTTCGGGTGGGCTCAAAGGGGAACTGGTATTGGGTCAAATCAGGGTCAGACTACGAGTACAAACAGGTTCTGTTTAGGGGTAGCACAGCAGGGTTAAAGTAGGGGTTTTATGGGATTGAGGCTGGCTAGGACACAGGTTGTTTGGTTGTGGGTATGGGACTTAACGGTAGAATGATTTGGGACTATTAGTGGGATGGTCAAGTTCGGAACAGGGGATCAAGACAGATGTTGTAATTCCTGGTATTGAGAAATATGAGAAAAGAGAGAAGGATTAGTGTAGAAGAAGATGGAGGAGAAAGAGTGGAGTTATCATGTAGAACTGCTAGGGTCCAGCTCTATACATATGTCCTTATTTATATTATGTATAGATTGGACTAATACCTCCCTTATACATATAGTTGTGTATACCCCTTTATATATGACCCTTTGACCGTATTACCCTTACATGATATGTACCCCCACATTACATAGAGTCTCTTGACACTCCCCCTCAAGCTGGCATGTAGGGACTTTGCATACCCAGCTTGGTCACAAGACGACTGAAAAGAGGAGAACTCAATCCTTTTGTAAGGAGATCAGCGAGTTGGTCCTCAGTGCAAACATAAGGAGTACAAATCCAGCCAACTTGAATTTTTTCTGTTGAACTGGGTAGTGGACAATACTTATTGCAGCCTTGTTGTCACAATAAAGGCTCATGGGTTCTCTAACTAGAAACCCCAAATCTCTGAGCATGCCTTGAATCCAAATGAGTTCACAGATACCATGGGCCATGGCCCAAAATTCGTCATCAGCACTCAATCTAGCAACAACTAGTTGTTTCTTACTCATTGTGACAAGATTACCACCGACAAATGTACAATATCCAGATGTGGACCGCCAATCCAAAACTAATCCAACCCAATCAGTATCAGTGTATGCCTCAGCCCGTAAGGTATTACTTGCAGTATAAAGTAGTCCTAAGCTAGGATCCTTCTTCAGATACCTTAAAATCCTGTATGCAGCCTCCAAATGGACAGTTGTCGGTGCATGCATAACTTGGCTAACCAACCCAGCTGCAAAGGAAATGTCTGGATGCGTTAAAGACAAGTATATAAGTTTTCCAACCAACCGTTGATACCTTTCAACATCAAGTAGTCTGTCACCATCTTTTGTTAGTTTGTAATTGGCATCAACAGGAGTATCACATGGTTTGCAGCCTAGCATCCCAGCTTCACTAAGAAGACCCAACACAAAGTGTACCCGTGCCTAGCTCCTCAAGTGTGTTCCCAAGAGAGAACAGTGTTCCTCCTGAGGGGGGGGGTGTTTAAGTATATTAATTTGTGTATCTCCTAACACCTTAAGGTTTTGGAAGAATTGGTTAATTTACTATCAACACATACTTCCTCTGGGAAAGAAACAGACCCTGTTTGGAGCGAATAACTTCACTCCCCAAAAAATATTGGTGTGATCCAAGGTCTTTGATTTCAAACTCTTTACTAAGATAATGTTTTAACTGATTAATTTCATGAGAATCACTTTTAGTAACAATGATATCATCGACATACACAATGAGGGTTGTTATATAATTACAGATTACTTTCACACTTAATAAAGAGAGTGTGATTAGCCTAACTTTGCTTGTAACCTCTCTTTGTCATAGTAGAACTGAACCGCTCAAACCAGGCACGAGGAGACTGCCTTAACCCATACAGTGCTTTCCGTAATTTGCATACTTTCCCTTTGATGGTAGAGTGAAGAAAGGCTGGTGGAGGTTTTATGTACACTTCTTCTTTGAGATCTCTAGAAAAACATTTTTTACATCAAGTTGGAGAAGTAGCTAGCCTTTATGATTTGCCAATGAAATGAGTATACATATGGAATTCATCTTCGCAATAGGAGTAAATGTTTCTTGATAATTAATTCCATACGTTTGTGTATAGCCTTTAGCCACTAGGCAGGCCTTATAGCTATCAACACAGCCATCTAATTTAAACTTCACTGCGTAAACCAACTAATGACCAACTACAAATTTGCCCTGTGGGAGATCAACTAGGTCCCATGTGTGGTTCTTTTCTAGTGTAGTCATCTCTGCAATCATAGCGTCTCACCACTTTACTTTTGAGAGAGCCTCAATTACATTATAAGGTATAGAAATTGAGGACAAGGAGGTCACAAACACTTTATGGGAAGGAGACAAAGTATCATAGGAAACAAAGTTAGCAATAGGGTGCTTAGTACAAGTACGAACACCCTTCCGAAGAACAATGGGAAGATCTAAATAAGATGAAACAGACGAAGGTGGGGTAACAAAGAAGTCCCCAGTTCGACTGCCCTCTTATATTCTTGCCCCAAATTACCCCAACCTCCCGGTTCTATCCCAATTACTTTCGGCACCTCCCGATTTTCGAAATTAGATATGAGGCCCTCCTCCTCACTTTCACCTCCCAGCTCCTCCTGCCTATTCCAATTACCATTGAGTCCCTCGAAAATTCCATTTTGCTTCACCCCATATATCGGAATGTCCCATAGCCCCTCCCCAATAATATCTTCTTACACGTCCTTCCGATTGTCAAAATTGCTCAAAACACCCTCTAACGCATTGGATGGCCCCTCTCAACTCAGCGATTTTTCTTTCACTCCTTTCAACTGGCCTTTTTTGGGGAATGTCCTAACTGCCCATTCTTTTGTTGACATATTACCAGAATTCTCCGCCCTCTGCCCCTCCTTCATCCTCCACATGGCTTCCAGGTGTTGTATGTTGCCCCTACCTCTTTTTCTCTTAATATCTCACTCCCTCGACAACCATGAACCTCTCCCACTTCAGGTATTCCTTGCTCCACAATCTTCCCTGCCACACCATGCGTGACCGTACTGAGATGTGGAGCAGCTAATTGGCCCTTATTGCCAGTAAGGCTAGGGGTTTGATTTTGAATTGGCGCCTTTCCCGTCCCGATTGCTAGCTTATCCTCTGGTCTCTCTGAGCTTACCAGCTCCAGTTCCGACAACAGGATTTTGAGCCAGTATTCGCATCCTCTATCAATTAGGGATATTTCGTGAGGAACCCTCTCAAACGGACCTCCTCGAATCCAAATCCACACTATGTTAAATGAATCCCTATTTCTGGTTACCTTCTTGACCCTGACAAAACTGCCACATAAGCCTCCTATCGCCCGGAAAAATCCCAACGACCATAGGTGCAGTGGGAGCCCCAGAACTCCAACTCGGCGATTATGCAGAACTCCAACCCGGCGATTATGTAGAACCGATGAAGGGTTGTAAGCATTCACCTCAGGTTCCCATCTTTGAATCTCAACCCATCCACCCCCATACATTTGCACTGATTGCAGATTTACTAACATAGTGAAATCTTCATCACATGCAGGAAATATGACACTTGAGACGATCTAGAGGACACCAGGCCAACCTCCTATTCAAATGTAAAATTGATCCCAACCTATCACAAATGTCGTCCCAGTGAGTTATAGTTTCCTTTCTGGAGCATATCACAGCCCTTTCCCAGGCACCCAGGGAAATATTCGAACCATAAGATGATTGAATCCCTAGTATCCCGTTAATTTTAATAATTTCCCTACCCACTAATGGTGCTGCCGGCAATAAATCACTGGGCAATGCATGGTGGGCCTGATTTAGATTCAACTTAACTTCTTCTTTCGCCTGCTTCGCATTCTCCTCCACACTAGCCACCTTAAAGATCCCAACACGGATATTGCTCCATCCAGAACCACCCTGACCTTTAGGAATCACAATAAATTTTTCTTTGCCTCCTTCGTTAAGTTTAGATATCATAACATATCTGCCTCTGGAGTTCTCCTGCCGGCGAAATAGTATGACCTTGGCTCCCTCCCTCTTAGATCTAGTAAGTCTGTGATTCGAGTCCATAGCCATGGCTTCTTGGAAACAGTCACATAACCACCTTGCATTATGTTCCCTGAGTGATATCCAACCTTGAAAACCAACACTTCTTTCAATTATACAAATAAGTTTCTCCTTCCTTGCCCAAACAACCTCAATATCAAAAGTTTTGGCCTCGACCTATAAAATCTTCTTCGTTATCAGTGGCTTCAATCTTTTATTGTTCATCTCCTTCGTTATCAATGGTTTCAACCATTTTACGAAAAGTTTCAAAGACAGGAAATACCTCAATTTTTTTTTTCTTCAACAAGTATACCCATGTAGTTCTTGAAAAGTCGTCAAAAAACATAACTAAATAACTAAAACCATGCAAAGAAGTCATAGGGGCAGGGCCCCAGACGTCATAATGAACAATACCAAAAGGAATAGTACTTTTATTATTACTTGAAATATAAGAACTACGACAGTGTTTTGCTAATTCGCAAGGTTTACAACTAAGGTTCATAAAAGATAAAAATAAAAAAGAAGGATACAATTTTTGTAAAGTAAAGAGGGAGGGATGTCCAAGTCTCTGATGCCACTGCATAAGCTGTGATCTATAATCTGCAACTGAAGGTGATAATTGCTAAGTAGGTGATGTATGTGAGGGACCATCAAGAAGGTACAGTCCGTTATCTTCATGAACTCTAACAATAATCTTCTTTGTCTCCAAGTCTTGAAATAGACAATCAGATGGGAAAAAGGTGACAAAACAATTAAGAGATTTTGTGAGATTACCAACTGATACAAGATTAAGTGCCAAATTGGGAACGTGAAGAACAAATGATAATGACATAGAAGGAGTTATTGAGATGGTTCCTCTCTCAGCAACTGAGGATAAGGATCCATTTGCTATTCTGACTTTATCTTTACCAGAGCAAATATGATATGAGGAAAAAAAGGAAGAGTTACCTGTCCTGTGATTTGAGGCTCCTAAATTAATGATCCAGGAGGGACTAGATGTGGAGATAAATGCACTGAAAGCAAAAGCCTGTGTACCTGAATGAGCAAATGATGATGTACAGGTAGAGGTAGGGTTCTCAAGCTGATTCATATGACATAAGATTTCCATTTCTTCTCATGTAAAGCTAGGACACTCTGTACTGCCAGAAGCACCAGAAGAAGGAACCTGAGTTTTTGTAGAAGTGGCGGAATATGCATTGGATCGACCCCCACTAATTCTTGGAGCACCACCATGAGGACCATTAAAACCTCCACGTTGAGGTACATATGGTGGTCTCCTATGGAGATCCCAACAAGTTTCTCCCGTGTGATGAGAGCGACCACAATGCTCACACTTAAGTTTTTCCCTATCATCAAAAGAGGGATAACCACGGCCACGACCCCTACCACTAAGTCCACCACGACTCCCACGTTGGGAGGAGGAAACAAGGGCTGATCTCTCTACATGATGAGGCTGCAACATAGCACTGCAACTTCTCTCCTCTCGATGAAGATGAAAATATACTTCTGATAAGGTCGGGTAAGTATCACGGCCTAATAGCTGAATTCGGATCTGCTTAAAGTCAGAATTGAGTCCTGCAAGAAGCTCAGAAACTTGGGTTCTGTCTACTAACTGTTTGTGAACTGTAGCATCCACAGAATACTTGGCTGGAAATGATTCATATTGATCAATTTCTTCCCACAGGCGACGAAGACGAGAATAATAGGCTGCAACTGACTGATCATCATCTTGTTTCATTTGCCACACTTCTTGTTGAAGTTCATACACACGAGCCATCTGGTCCACTTCCGAATAAGTCTCTGTAAGTGAGTCCCATATTTCCTTAGCATTGCCGAGAAACAAATAGGTGTTACTGATATTAGGCTGCATGGACTGTAATAGCTAGGCCATCACTAAAGCAATTTCGGTCCTCCATTTCATGAAACCCGGATCAGTAGACAGAGGAATAGGAATCTCTCCAGTTACATACTCCCATTTCCCTTTTCCTATTATGGAAATCATTGTTGATTTTGACCATGCCAAGTAGTTCGACCCATCAAGCTTAACCATAGTAATTTGCGTATTTAAGGAGTCTGTCTATGTCCCACCTATCTGTCCGGACTGAATAACATCAATGGCACTAGTATTTCCTGATGTATGTCACTGAGTTACATCAGTTTGGCTGCCGTCAGACATTTTGGGTACAATTAACTTACGTTATCAAGCACTGCCAAGGAAAAGAAGGTCACACGAAATCACACAAGACTATGGACTTCCACCAGTCTACTAACTTGCAACACTACTGCACCAGCATTAAAAAGGCATAAGAGATATGGACTACACAGCCCCAATCCTAAACACAACCACTTTCAACACCAAGTCGTGAAATAACCTTGTTACTGATTGATTAGGCATACTCCACAACCAAGGTTCAAAATGTCGGTGTTGGTGGAAATGTCGGTTAGGCCCAAATAAGACATATCAGAAAATGTTGACGAGAACTATCACCAAGTTCTCGAAACTTATTGGAATCCCACAATCTTTGTTGCTGAGTATTCATCTATATATAGGCTACCAAAATGACCCAAATAACTCCCACAAAAAAACCTCAATTAATTGCATGAAGGACTGAATCGCAAGTTGGGGTTTTTATTTATTTTTCTGAAATCAAACAAAAAAAATACTTTGAGGCCTCTAAAAATTCTGAAAAAAATGCTCAAAATGTAGAGGAATAAATCATCTATCAAGATTCAGAGAAATCCCTTACTGCCATGGTATGGCTGCTGATATCATCTGTACGCCTTGCTGACATCAGCAGGCTTCTAACTGTGCCAATGAGTCTCCGACAACGTCTTGCTGTTGCTGAAGGCTCTGATACCATGTTGTAATTCCTGGTATTGAGAAATATGAGAAAAGGGAGAAGGATGAGTGAAGAAAAAGAAGAAGAAAGAGGTTGAAGAAGATGGAGGAGACAGAGAGGAGTTATCATGTAGAACTGCTAGGGTCTGGCTCTATACGTATCTCCTTATTTATATTATGTATAGATTGGACTAAAATACCCCCCTTGTACATATAGTCATGTCTACCACCTTATATTTGACTGTATTACCCTTACATGATATGTACCCCCACATTACATAGTCTCTCTACAGCAAAGACTTATAAGTCTGATAAATGTTGCTTAAACAGGGAAGTGTGAATCAGGGTTAAGGGCTGATTGTATCAAATCTGGGCTGGACTACAAGCTGTATAGGCCATACATATAAGAAACAGAGTTATGACATGGTTGTATGCATTAGATTCTTAGAAACAAACCAGGAGCAAGGGGAAAATATAAGCTGTATCCAGAATTGATTCTGTTCAGGAATAGACTTATATATATATATATATATATATATACCTGATTTCAATCCAAAATCAATACCACCACTGCCACAAGCTTCACCAAGGGAAGATCTTCAATTCTGGTCAACCAATCAGCAGAGAAAACTTCACAGAACTCCAAGAAATCCCAAGTGATAACCTGAAATCGATTAAGATGGCTTTCCAGGTGTTGCCACAAGCTGTAGTCTCGGGAGATTTCAGGTTTAACTTATAAAACTGAGGGATAGTTCTGTTCCTATGCTGCCACAAGGAAGAGTACCAGGAGATCACCACTTCTCTGATCTGAAAACCAATTTTCTCTCAAAATAAAGCTGCCGCAAGGTATTGAAATTAGGGCTTTTATGATTTGTTGCTGAAATCAACAGGGAATTACTAGGAAAAGGGAGCTGCAGGTTTGATCTTTGAAATGGAAAATTTTCTTGATGAGAAATTCAAAAGGGGAGAAAGTTTAGGAATGGCAGATTAGGTTAGAGTGCTGGAAATCAAGGTTTGAGAAGGGGAAAACAAAGAAGAAGGGGTTAGAAGGAGGGGATTTATGGGTAATCAGTCCAGACTATTTCTTGATGATTCTTGAAGCTTATGGTGTGTGTTTTAATGGCTGTAATTGCAGAGAAAAATAAATAAACGAAGGAAAAGAAAAAGAAGGAATATGCCTATTTCTCTCAAAAAGGGTCTTAGATCATGTACTAAGCATCCCATGTCTAATTTTGTCTCTTACCAAGCTTTGTCTTATTCCTTTCGAAACTTTGTTGTTTCCTTGTCTTCAGTACTATCCCTTGTAGTGTATCTTAAGCCTTATCACAACCACAGTGTGATGCAGCATGCATGAAGGGTAGTGTGTGTGTATGTCCAGGAGATAGGAATAAAATTGATAAAATAATAATAAAATATAAACGAGATTCCTACTCGCAAGTCCACATGCTAATTCAAGTGCTTCTTTAAGCTAAATTCAATATGCATGAATGGAGTTAAAGCCTACAAAGTAATAAACAAAATTAAACGTAAATAATATGACATGAATAACAACTAACTTAGAGATTAATAAAGTATCGGGTTGCTGTGCCAAATTCTAAAGTGATGAGAGAGACCAAAAAAAAATTGTAAATAACAAAGGAAAGATAGTAATTCCAGTTAGAAGTGTGTGAGGATGCTAGGGATCTGATGTGAACTGGTTTTGGACAAAATATATGTGATGGAATAATGTCATA
>JAOXJP010008852.1:0-32335 GCA_025762735.1 Platanus orientalis | reverse complement strand
TAAATAGGCTTACAACCCTAAATAATTATAAACTTGTCAAAATTAGAAACTTCCTAAAATCCTAAACTTGCTAGCCAAGTTTTCAAAAAAACATAAAACTTTTTAAACACTTATTTTCCTAAAAATTCAAACTTAAGACTTCTAAAAAACACTATTCCCATTCTTAGTGACCACACCTTAGTAGTTTGGTCATAATTTCCCCAAATCACCTCGGATTTGCGCAATCTTGGTCTCATTAGAAAGGCAACTGAATAACTTATTTAATTACACCAAAATCAAGCCAAAAAGTCAAGTTTTGACCTTTGAAAAAGTGGGCTAAATATAAAAAATGGGATTACTCTAAAAAAACCAAAATTTGGCACTATTGGCCTCGTTGCATGGACACATAAAATGTTGTAACCCCCCCTCTTAAAATACCCTAACTCCTAATTACCATGGACATCTTCCCTTGGCCTTCCTTTCATGATAATTCTTGGGGTTGGGCTTCCAAATAGGATAGGTTTTCTCCAAAAATTGCAAGGCTGCTGCATCACCCTTCTTCTCTATCTAGTAGGTTCATACTCAAGGTATTTGCAAATTTTATTAACTATTTTAATCGTTAATTAAAACTTTGTGCTTTCCTTTCAAGTTATTAAACTTTAGTATTATTTTCTTATTTTGTACTCAACCAATTCTTTATTGCAATCTGAAAAATTCTTAGTTATTATAAAGTAAAATTTGCACCACCCTAGAGCCCTTTTTTTTCTTTTCTTGATAGGATTTTGACACTCTTAGGATCCCCTACAAAAGCCCTCATCTTCCCCACTAATTCCCCTCTTCTTTCCCCTTTAATTTCAAAGATTGCTCGTAGGTTTTGAGTGTGCTCTTGTTTAAGATTCAAATTGGACTGATGTTTATATAATTTCATAAATCAAATCCTGTCAAATTCACTTGAAATTTTAATTATAGCACCCTTATATATGTTGGAAAATATCTGAAAAGTTTCATAATTTTCTGACACATAATCAAGGGTATTTTGGCAATTTCATGGGTTCTCCCCAGACTTTCCATAATTGCCCTTTGGGCTTCTTTCTCTCCCTTTTCTTCTCCTTTTTTGTCCTCTACCCCTCTAACTCTACTTCAGTTACTCTATTCTCTAATTTCATGGTCTATTGTGTGTTCTACTTCCACATTCAATTTTGAGTTCTATTTGCTTCCGCATTATCAAACTAACAACTTTGTGAGCTTTTAAGAATATCTCACACCAATTTTGGCATCTTATCTATTTGTTCTACATCAAGATAACTAAGTAAAGCCTTACCTTTTGAACTCAGTTAAGAGTGTCACACCACCATCTGAATCATGGCCCAGAAAAGTAAACTGCATCAAACATTTCAAATAGCGCATTCATCACATTTACCTTACACCCACATCGTGACACTTATTCACACTATCAATAAACAAACTACCTAATTACTAGGAAGACCAAGCTAACGATAAGTTAAACAAAACAACCAACTTAAAAGAAGTGTTTCAAACAGTAAGGAGTGATGCAAGGCATTCCACTTGACTGAAATGCAAGGTATAGAGCATAAGCCTCACGAGCACGGATTTAAATAAATAAACACATAAAAAAATTCAAGGTATATTCATATAAATATATAAATAAATAACAGATGAAGAGAAGATGCCTAACATAGATGAAAATAATTGTCTTTAGAAGAAAATGCTTAGAAATTAAATGTTATTTAAAAAAAAATTTAAAATTTAAAAATAAGAGATAATAGATATATCAAAAATAAATAAATGACATGGACATTATTCTTTGATTAATGCATGAAATGCAAGTGATGCGGAATGAAAAACAGCCTATACTCAAATTTGATGGGTTTATGCAGAGGTATTGTGAGTATTTTAGGTTTAACAATTTTGTATGGGAATAATTTTTTATTTTGTCAATTTTAAGTTAATCTAGGTTAGTCTATTGTTGGTCATTTTAGGGTTTGTATTTAATTCCAAATAGAATAGGTGTTACTTAATTTTTGGGAAAGTGAAAAATATATTTCCATCTCTTTTATTTAGGCCCTATTTTGCAAGGTCAAAACTAGTCCGTTTGGCTTGATTTTGGTGTCATTTGAAAGGTTAATTAGTTACCTTTCCAATGAATCCAAGATCTTGCAAACCCTATATGAATTAATAAAGGTAAGGACAAAATACTAATAGGGTATCACTTTGTGATGGGATTTAGCTATTTTAGGTGAGATTTGGAAAGCATGGGGTACGAAGGCTATATATATGGCTTGTAACTAAAATTTTATTAATAAACCGAAGATTGAATATAGAATGAAAGAAATTGCTAAACCTCTTGGAAGTGTGAATTCCTCCTACTCAACGTGTGATGGCCTTGAAACCCTAGGTGCAATTGCCTAGTTTTTCTTTCCTTTTCTTTTACTTATGAATTTCTGCATTTCTTTATTATTTCTCTATTAAAGCAACCTCTACTCTTCATTCCATAACCCATATGGTTGTTTAATCCCATTCCATAAAGGAACCTGCTTCCTCAATTATTTTAGAGAAAATTGTGAAAAATGGTTTTAGATGTTAAAATGAGGTTTGTTTTTCTTTCTGGAGGAACATCAAAATTCTAATTAGTACTGGTATAAAATAAATAAATAATAAAAAAATTGATTTCTATAAGTTTAGTTGAAAAGCTCTTACAAGATACTGAAGATCAACCACATTGTGAATATAAGGAAGAATATTTAGGTATTCAATTCAAACAAGGGAACTATTTTGATGGTATTAAATGCAAAATTGTTCCATCAAAAGATTGTAAAGTGATACTAAGCAAGCAATGAATCGACAAAAGAAAGGCTACAGTTTTGATGAGGTCATACATATCATGCAGACTTTTAGCTGTGATGAGTAAGGCTGTCAATAAGCTAAGCTAGCTTGGCTCAGCTCAGAGCTTGGCTTGTCATGACCCAAGCTTGAGCCTTGTTTGAAGCTCTGAGCCGAGCTTGAGCCTTGTTTGAAGCACAAAGAGCTGAGCCTGAGCTTTCAATTAAGCTCATTTAGCTAAGTGAGTTTAGCCGAGCTGGACAAAGCTCGGCTCGTCAAGGGTTATGTGAAGAATGTTGATAAGCTTAAGGGAAATGGTAACATAACAAGAGAAGCAAATCATCTACGTCCAATGTGTGACCACACCATGGGTTGACACTTCGTTTGTATAGGGTTAAATGTGTCAAAGAAGTGCATACATAATTCAAAATTTAATTGCACAAAAATCTGCACCTACAAATTTGAATTTTTCTAATACATTGCTTCATTTTTTTACAACATTTGGTACAGTTACTTTTTCACATCATGCCAAATTTTTGTAGTGTTTCATCATTTAGTACGGTTTTACTTTTTTACAAAATGCCAAAATTTGTATACTTCACTTTTTTAAGTTATAACATGTAGCATTTTATTTAATAGAAAATAGGTTAGGCGAGCCGAGCCGAGCCCGTCTTAATTTGACAAGCCCTACCAAGCCTAAACTTGCCTTTTTTTATGAGCTTGAGCCAAGCTTGAGCCTCATCCTTACATGATGAGTCTAATACTCCTATGGTGCAGTCAACTTTGAAAGAAGAGCAAGAAGATATTATCAAGAAAGTTGATGAGCCAAAGCTATTTCCACCAATTCAATCTCAAAGTCTAAATGAGCAATGGATGTCTTGGATAAACTGGATTTGCAAGAGCCGATACAACAAGATGATAAAGTTTGCACTTCTCATTTGATTGAGGTCAAGAAATTTTTTATAGTGTAGCCTCTTGATGTGCCCAGGAAGGTTACTAAGTTGTTTGGTTGTCTTGATGTGAATCTGATATAGAGCTACCAAGGATTTGGGCCCTAATACCAGTGATAATAATATGCACAATTTAAGAGGTAAGGGATCAAAAAGAAAGATTATATGGCTAAAATTAGGATTCTACATTGAGAAAATAGGTTATCAAGTAGGCTATAGAAAAGAGGGAATTAGGTTAGAAAAGGTTCCGAAAGGCAATTTTGGAATTTCAGGGGCATACCCACAAAATTACCAAAATACCCCTACTAATGCGTCAGAAAATTTTACAATAAGTTCTAATGTTTTTAAAGGTTATATGCTCCAAATTTCATAAAATGTGGAACAAAACTGAATGAAATATTCAATTTCAAAGTTTGTTGTTTTGGGGATTCTAACAATCAAATAAAAAAATATTTTTGATATAGATTCTTGATTTTTTTAACGGTTTTTTAGGGGAAACATCTAAGGGGAAGAAGGAATAGGTCTATTTTCAGGTTTTAGAATCAAGATCAAATCTTGGAAGAGTCTTAATGTTTCTTGGTAGTTCTTAGTGATTCTTTAATTCAAGAATTAATATTAAAAGATGTAAATAAAGAAATTAGTAAGCAAGAACAATATTCAAAAAACAAGAATCAAGAGATGAGAGCAAGAATAAAGAGAGAATAGCTTGTGGGGGAGGGAAAGAGAGTAATGTGAAAGAGAGAATAGAGGAGAGAGAAGAAAAAAATTACCTCTTACTCGTGAGATGTAGACTTGTAGAGAGAGAAAAGAGGAGAGAGATTGGGTAGCCATGCCACAACCCAAGGGGAGATAAAGTACCTAGTCATGGGAGTGTGGGACTCAAAAAACATAAATCTTTATTCAATATTCAAATCAAATTACAACCTAACATCCTTTGCTATTTATAGACTTGAACCACTAGACTCCCAATCTAACTAGGACTCCTACTTTTAAAAAGACTCCTAATTACATCTAAACCCTTGGTAATTAATGCCTTATGATAACAGAACCTCAAAACATTTTAATTCCCTAAAATTCTAAAACATTTCCTAACTACTTTTTCCAAGGCCTTTAGGGTCCGATTACAAATAAAAATCCTAAAATAAAATCCAAAAACAACCCTAAAATAAAATAAACCCGAATAAACTAACCATAAAAATTTCTGGAAACAATCCTAAATTCTATAAGCAATCCAATAAATCTTTCCTTTGAATCTTCAAGTTCTTTCCTTTGGCATAAATCAAACCCTCTTGTAGAGAGGCACATACATAAGTCGCATCACATTGTCCACATCAGATTCTAAAAGAACAACTTGAAGAAACATATTATGAGGTCTTTCCAAGACAAGGCAATAGAACAAATTACAAGAAAAAAGTTTGACAACAAAAAAATTCATCCCAAACAAGCTACATGGTTTAGCCCTAAAAAAATCCATTGGTGTTGATCCTTTATCACTACAGAAATTGAGGTCAAGTTTCTTCGAACTAGGTGATAATGATGCAAAACAAGTAATAGGCCATACAAAAATTTGATGGATTTATGCAAGGGTATTTTGGGTTTAACATTTTTGTAAGAGATTAATTTTTAATTTTGTCGATTTTAGATTAATCTAGGTTAGTTTATTGTTAGTCAATTTGGGGTTTTTTTATTTATTTCCAAATAGGATGGGTTTTATTTATTTTTTAAGAAAGTGGAATATGTATTTTCGTCACTTTTATTTAGGCTTTATTTTAGAAGATCAAAACTTGCTTGCTTGCTTGATTTTGGTGTCATTTGAAAGTTTATTCAATTACCTTTCCAATGAATCCAAAATCCAATGGACCCAATGTGATTTGGGAAAGTTATGGCAAAAATACTAACTAAATGTCACTTTGTGATAGGATTTAGCTATTTTTGAATTTTACTAATTTTAGGAAGTCTTGCGAAGGCTATATCATGGTATTGAATGTCTCAAAATGTCTTATATGTCACTCAACAAATGGCCATGTCTGCCAAGACCAACACAGCATATTACCTACACCAACACGAAACATTAACTACAACATAAAACTTCCATTTTCAATTGACATTATGTACAATGTCAACGTGAAGAGCATAAATTATCCTTTCTTTTTTTAGAGAGAGATAAAAATACAAACTTTATTTGAAAAGAAAGTAAACACAAAACAAGATATCACCAAGAAGGTGAAAGAAAAAAACCACCAATAACAAGAAAAAAAAAACAGAGAAAAATAAATAAACTATATTCGAATACTCCTCTTTCGTAGTGTATTATTGCCCAATATCAACATTATGTTGTTCCTCTAAAAAATCATATGAAAAACAATAAATTCCAAAGAAAATAAAAGGCAGGAGAGTTATAAGGAGAAGAGAAGGAAAAAAAAAAAAAGGAAGAGAACCTACTTGTTCCCTTGTGTTTATCCCGTTAGATTACAATATGTTTGTCAACCATTATGTACCAATATCCTAATAAATGCTTGTGTATTTATTAAGAATATTATAATACATGTTTAGTAAAATAAGGTATAATTATGTACTAAATTATCATTCCTAATGAATCTATTTGGTCTCTTATGCTTATGTAGCTAGATTAATGCCTTCAAGTTTCCATAATTTTTACAATATGTCTCTCCGACATTTCTGATATATATCATATTTTGGCCCAACCGACATTTCCACTGACATAGGCATTTTGAACCTTGGGCTATATGTATGTCCTGTAACTAACAGGAACATAGACATAGGGCTATTATGCCTATGTCAGTTCCCTTTCATGCTCAACAATGAAGATTCATTATTGAATTATTGAAATTTTGCTAAAGCTCTTGGAAGTGTAAAACTGTGATTGCCTTTAAATCCTAGGGGTGATTGCCTAGTTTTCTTTTCTTTTCTTTTCTTTCCTTTTATTGCTGAATTTCTACATCTTCTTTATTATTTCTCTACTACAACAGCCTATACATTTCATTCTCTAATCCATATAGTTGTTTAATCCATCCACACAACACCTTTCAACCAATAGATCTAAAACTTCATCAAACCCTAATTTTATAGTGTTGAATCTAGTCAATCCTACATCAACAAAGCTCAAAAACTTTTTATAGTGAAACTGATGAGGATAACTTGCCATGCGGCAAGTTTAGAGTCTACCAGCACTAGAGAAGGGTCCCAATGAGCATTTACAAGGACTAGGATCCATTTGAAATCCATCACTTCGATCGGGGACTGATTTGGTTGAGTTTTGGACCACTTGCGATTTTTGAAGCATGTGGAGCCCACTTTCTCATGATGGTGGGGCCACATGTGAACACCATCAGTAGAGGACATGTGGTAGCACTTTATTTTTATGTTTTGGTACTTTATTTATTGTTTTTATAGCATTTTATGTGGTTTTAGACTTTGCCCCCATGCTAGAGGCATTATTATAATTTTCATTTTTTAAAGAGTAATTTGCAAATAGGGATTTTATCTCTTTAGGAATCCTGGTCGACCCCAATAATTATAGTCAACCAATAATAGTTAGTATCTTAGTTGGTTTTCTTTTATTTTTTCCCTTATGTAAATACGAATCAAACACTTTTTTATTACATAAATAATTAAAAGTGTGATAGACACATCCATTACATGCAAAAAAAAAAAAGTCGGCTGGTGAATGGCTCTCTTCTTCTCTTGGTCTACCTACAAGAGACAATGTTGGTGATTTCCTTGCTATGGGTTGGTGATTTCCTTAGATAATATCTCTTTTACATCATCTTCTTCATCTCTTCTTCTTTTTTTTCTTGATCTCCCACAGTCACCACAATCCCCACACCATCTTTTGTTGCATCAAACAATTTCCCTAAGCATTCCCATAACATCCAATCACCATCCTCCCACTTCCCCTTCATTGCTTTCATCCAAAAGACCCCCACCATCAATCAATTACTGCTCCCTATACCTAAACCCGTAGAAAAATCAAGATTTCTCAAGATCTATTAAAAAAAACCTACTCCAAACTTCTTTCTTCCCTAAGACTACCGAACACCCTATGATGAGGACATTGGGTCCAGGCGTGAGTTCTAGACCTACAAGAGGAGGCGCAGGAGAGTTGGACCCCTACTTTAGTTCCAATAGAGGGTAGGGTCCCAACATCTTCGGGAGTTTTTACTTCATTATTTTATGTCTCTTGTTGGAGGAGGATGCATGTTTTGAGGGTAGACTGGCCATGTTAATTTTAGGGGGGTTTTATGTCTTTATTTGTAGAGGGAGGGTAATTTTGTTATTTGAGAGGGTTGATTAGGGACTTTAGTGTCCAGTTTCTATTTTTGTGTAATAACCTAGCCATGGAACTCTATAAGAGTAAACCATAGCCAGAAATTTTAATCCATGCAACTTTGAATATTGGCTTTAATGTGAGTTTGCTTCTCTTCTTCCTTCTTGCTTGTTTGCTATAGGTTGAAGACCTTCAAAACCCTGGAATGGGACTAGGCCACCACCTAGTTTAACACTGGTGGTGGAGGTCATTCCCTTCCCTTGGGTTAAAGGTCTTATCCCTCCTTCTTCTTCATATTTTCTAAGTTTTTTATAGGTTCTCTTAATGTTGAAACTACCATGCATTTCAAGAGAATGAACACCACGGCTCCAACTTCAAGTTTCTAATCAAAGATTCATTCCCAAGGCATTCACAAGGGTTGGGCGACACACCCTAAACTTTTCCACCCCTGCAATTTCCAATTTTGATGAAGTTCCATTCAGTTTTCTTAGGGTCAAGCGTTAAAACGTTAAAACAAGGGATGCCATTGTGGAAGATCAAACTTCAACTCCAAACGACATGGGATTTGGTGGTGGGGATTTCCAGGGTGTAGTAGACCCCTAGACGATCCACTAGTGGTTATCTTCCATCAGAAAATTTTCAGCATTAAAAAAACCCAAGGTTGGGTTAGCACAGGCAGGCGGCACCTTGGATTTTAGGGACTGGTTTTTTTGCAGTTTCTCAAAATCCCTATTTTTGATCATTCTGAGTTTGGATTATCAATGCTTTCATCCTAGAAGACTAAAATCCATGGAGATACATTAAATCCATGGTATGTTTTCCACTTTTGGTTCCTCCTTTGAATCCCATTAAAGTAGGACTATTGGAAGTTGTGTGGTTTCGGCTGGGGCTGACTGTATCAGTTTTATGAGCATGTCTACCTTTCATTAACCCTATTTTGCTGACCTTAATCTTATTTAAAGACTGCTTTTCAACTTCCCATGCAAACCCCTACCATCCTTGCTTGATTCCCTTCCATTATGCCCTTGTTTGAGCACTTTTAATTCATATTTTGCATCAGATTTTTTACTGCCTATGTAAGTTTCCTAGGTTTCTAAATTAGTTTGGTAATTTTAAAATATTGCTTAGGTCCTTACTTATTTATTAATTTGTAAACCCTAATTCCTCTAATGCATTGATGAACATAACTTAAGAACTACTTGAATCAGCATGTGAATTGGACAAGTAGGAATCTAGTTTATTTCTATTCATTTTAGTAATTTTATTCCTATCTCCAGAACACACACTCTCTATCCTACATGCATGCTGCGTCACCCTGTTTATCCCTCCCATTAATCTTGTTTCAAGAATCCTAGCCAAAACACATATATCCTCATACCTAACTTGCTGTCCCCTTGAAAAACCCTGTAAAACCTATTCAAGAATTTAAAGAAACAACCAAGAACCCTTTTAAAACTCATCCCCTTCGATCCTAGACTCATCATAACCCAACCGGTCACCTTACCATCCCCTCCTACATCAACTACTTCCATAAATCATCACCCAGAACTCTTATACCTACTGCTCTAATAAAACCCATCATCTATAGCAACGGTCAGACCATATTGCCTGCCCAGATTTTTCAAACAGCAAGTCTTATTACTAGTTTTAAGATATACTACAAGGGATTCTCATCCCATAACCTGAGGCAGACCTAGAACCAGCCCCTTGTGTTATTGGGTTGCTCCTCTATAAAACCCAAGAGAGCCATACCAATCGGCCAACCTGGTTTTGTGAGGTGCACAACAGATTTTCAAGGGAACCTCTTCCCTTTACATTTGGTTGCACAAATATCATCATACTCCATCTAGGAGTCCTCTTGGTATTGATTGGTTGAAGATTAGAAGCTTTTTCAAGAGGATTTGGCTTCCTAAGCTTACTGTTTTGGAAGATTGAGCACTCTTAAGTGCTTGTGGAAGAGTCCCATAGAGTGTGATCATCTACCCTACTCGTTGCTTGCATCGTGGCTTGCTCCAAAAGGCTTCTACAAAGTCTCTACAGCCTTTAGCTCGAGTAAGGTGTACTATTTACACTTGTTTAACTGCCTCTTACTACTGCCCATGCTTGTAGCATATATGCATAGCCTTTGTTAGTCTTTTTAGTCACTATTTATAAATTTTTAGCTTGCTGCCAACGTATAGACTTGTTCTCCTTTGCATCTCATATCACTTAGCTTATATTACATGAGGAAATCACCAACCCCTAACAAGGAAATCACCAGCATTGCCTCTTGTAGGTAGACCAAGAGAATAAGAGAGGTATACACCAGCCAGCTGCTTTTGAAAAACTAGGGAGCAACTTTTTCAGATTTTATTTTTTGCATGTAATGGATGTGTTGATCACACCTCATTCCTTTATTTATATAATAAAAAAGTGTTTGATTCACACTTACATAAGGAAAGAAATAAAACCAAACCAAGTAAGATACTAACTGCTATTAGTCAGCTACCACCATTGTGGTCAACCAGAACTCCTAAAAAAATTAATTCCCTATTTGCAAACAAATCTCTAATAAAATAGAAATTACAATTACACCCCTAATACGGGGAAAAGCCTAAAACTACAAAATGCTATAAAAACAGTAAAATAAAGTGTTGCTATATGTCATTTGCTGATGGTGTCAACATGTAGCCCCACAATCATGGAAACGTGGGCCTCACATGCCTCGAAAATCACAAGTGACCCGAAACACAACCAAATCAACCCATAATCAAAGCAATGGACTCTAAATGGATCCTAATCCATGTAAAGGTTTATTGGGACCCTCATCCGGCATTGTTACACTTTGAACTTGCCACATGGTAAGATGTCTTCATCAACTCCCCGTGTCTGAGAAGGATTCGCCTATGGAAAACTAAAGCTCCAGTGCTGCTTTAAAATGTTGGGATCAATCTGTTGGAGCTCATCGTATGTCAATAATTAACTATTGATCAAAGGCTTACCCTTCAACTTGACAAGAAAGCATCAATAGCCACCATGTCAAGTGGAAACTGTCTCCTAATCCATGATGTCCTCTACTGCCTCTCGCCTCTCTTTTAGAGGTGGCAGTGGTATAATAGGTGAGGTATGTTGTACAATCTGTGTTTCTTGGTCTGCAAAAGGGTCTATAAAAGGAGAAACAATGGAATGGTATGAGACTAGATCTTCAACATTGAATGTTGAGCTAATCCCAAGTCAGAAGGCAAATCAATAACATAAGTATTCAGTCATATATTTTTCAAAATTTATATAGCCCTGAACTATGTGCATGTAGTTTCTTGGAAACTCCATACTAGAATCACTCAGGTCTAAGTCGTACCATCACCTAATCTCCTTCATGAAACTCTTGATGCACTCGATAAGAATCAACCGACCGTTTATAGTTTTCATTTCTAAGAATGATTTTCCCGTGGATCTCTTCATTTAATGAATGAATATGTTGTGCAAACAAATATGCAAACTCAGAAGGGCTATGGGTAGCTGAAATGGGAATGGAGTCAATAGGTACTCTAGGTTTATAACCAGTGACAATCTCAAACAGATTCATACATGTGGTCGCTATTGACGGAATTATTGTATGCAAACTCAACAGTATACAAAATAGTATCCCACAACCTTAGATGCTCTCCTATCAAACAACATAGGAGACTACCCAAACTCCTATTTACTACCCCAATTTGTCCATCAGTCTAAGGATGATATGCAAATGAGAACTTGAGTTGAGCACCCATCATCTTCCATAATGTCTTCAAAAAGTAACTAATGAACTTAACATCTCTATCAGACACTAGGGAGCTTGAAAATTCATGCATCTTGACAACCTCATCAAAAAATAATTTGGCAATTTTAAACACATCCAAGGTTTTATTACATGGTATGAAATGAGCCATTTTAGAGAAACGGTCCATTACCACAAAAATGAAATCGTACTTTTGAAAAGTCAAAGGTAAGCCCAGAACAAAATCCATGCTCACATTCTGCAAAGGAGAGTGAAGAACTGGCAAAGAAGTATACAGTCCAGATGATTGCTTCCCCTACTTTATCAATTGACAAGTAGGACATTGCTCTACAATCTTGGTCACATCTCTCTTCAAACTTGGCCAATAGAATCTATCATCAACTAAAGCAATGGTCCTGTCACGTCCAAAATGGCCTGCCATACCTCGTACATGTAACTCTCAAACAAGAAAGTAATACACTGAAGTGCGGGGAATACACAAACGAGCACCTTTAAAGAGATACCCATCCTGCAAGGTGTGATCAGAAACATTAAAGAGGTAGAAATTTCCCCAAAGTCTGGGCAGGTTTCATATTCTTCCTTCAACCTGTCAAACTTAGTCACTTTTACTTGTAGTGAATGCAGTATGGAAACTTTGTGACTTAAGGCATCTATTGCCTTGTTTTCCACCCCAACTCTATGTTTAACCACAAATGTGTACTCCTAAAGAAACTCAACCCACATGCCTTGAATTAAGCTTTTTCAGAGTACCTAAATATCTCAGAGTTTCATGGTCAAAAAACAAGATGAATTCTTGTGGTAATTAATAATGTTTTCAGTATCTTAAAGCTAGTACTACCGCATAGAACTACTTGACATTGATGGAGTACTTCTGTTTGGCACCATTCAACTTCTCACTAAAGTAAACAATCGGATGGCCCTCTTGACTTAAAACTCCTCTTATACCAACACTAGATGTATCACACGTCACTTCAAAGACTTTAGAAAAGTCTGGTAGGCACATGACGAGAGCAGAAGTCATCCTAAACTTTATCTCCCCAAAAGCCTTTGTTGCAACTTTAATCCAATTGAACTCCCATTTCTTGATGCAATCAATAATGAGAGTCATCACAAAACTAAAGCCTCGAATGAACCGCCTATTAAAAGTAGTAAGACCATGGAAGCTTCTCACCTAATAGATATTTTTAAGTGCTTGCCACTCTACTATAGCTTTGACCTTGTTAAGGTCAGCGGAAATTCCTTCAACTGACACCACAAACCCTAAGAAGATGACTTGAAAAGTCATGAAGACACTTCTTTAGGTTTGTGTATAGTTTCTCCTTTCTTAGAAGAAGACACCCTTCTCAGGTGTTCCAAATGTTGTTCTTTGGTGGTACTATAGATCAGTATATCATCAAAATACACCACCAGGAAGTTCCCTATGAATGGCCTCAAAACTTGAGTCATAATCCTCATGAACATGTTAAGAGCATTAGACAGTCCAAAAGGCATGACTAACCACTCATATATCCCATCCTTCATCTTGAAGGCAGTTTTCCACTCATCTCTAGGTCATATGCGAATCTGGTGGTAACCACTTTTAAAATCTATCTTGGAATAGATAGTGGCACCAACCATTTATCCAACATGTCATCCAACAGTGAGATGGAAAACCTATAACGTATCGTGATCTTATTGATCACTCTGCTATCCACACACATTCTTCATGACCCATCTTCTTTGTAGGGTGTGAGGACTGCAAGCACGGCACATGGGCTCATACTCTCCTTAATGAATCATTTGCAAAGTAAAGCATTTACTTGCCTTTTCAGCTCAGCACACTCTGTAGGATTCATTTTATAGTAAGGTAGGTTAGGAAGCATAACTCCTGGGACTAAATCAATTGTGTGTTGTATGTCACACATAAGCAGAAGATCATCAAGTAAATCCTTAGGGAACATATCACTAAACTCCTTTAAAGTAGTCTCTACCTCTAGAGTGTTCAATAGAAAAGTCAGGAGAAGCTTCTTTGACAACCACAGCAAACACCATAGCTTCATCCTTGATTTCTTACTCGATCTCTTTTAAGTCAATAATATGAAAGGCCTTAGTCTTGTTTTCTTTGACGCTCTTGCCCTTGTCAACTTGTTCCTCCACTTCAGGCTCATCCTTGGGTGCTATAGAAACCAGCTTGATTCTCTTGCCCTTGAACTCGAACACACATATATTGAATCAATCATATAATGTGACATCCAAGTCATACGCCTAGGGCCTTCCTAGTATGACATATCCAACATCCGTGGGGATCACGTCACACAAAATGGTGTCCTTATACGAATATAAATTTATAAGCACTCGACACTTTTGGGATACTGGGATCGAAGTTGCATTAAGCCATGCAACCCTATAGAGGGCAAGGATGTAGCTTTGGTGTGAGTCCAAGCCTCTTTAAAGTGTTAGTGGATACCACATTGGTACAACTTCCATTATCAATGATAAGCTTACAAATCTTCTCACCAAACTTGACATAAGTATAAAAGATGTTATTCTTACGCCAATCATCCTCTGGGTTAGGTTGGGTGAGAGCACACCTCACAACCCACAGTGGGACATCTCGAGTAGATGAGTAATCACAAGCCTCACCAAGGTAGGTTATATGTCCATCCTCACCATATACATCGTCGTCCTCACTCGAAGTCCTATACCATAGACAAGTCTCGTCCTCAAGGTCCTCTGGACTCGCCTCCTCTCTAGGCTCAGATCGCCCAAACCTTGTGTCCTCTATAAATAAACTATTCCGCTTAATCAGACACTGAGCCCATATATGGCCATAATCTCCACATCTAAAACACCCATTAGAAGCAAGTGTCTTAAGAAGTACCCTAGCAACTTCTTTATCCGTAGCTACTAGTTGTGGATTGAGCCTTGAATTGCTAGGAGGCCCACACTGAAACTGTCATCCGAATTAAGGGTTACTTGGTGGTACTCCAAGTCTAATGTCAGTTCTACGACTATCAAATGGACGTGGGGCTTGGAACTTCAAGTAAAGCTCTAACTAACAGACTCGCCAATAGGCTTTTTCTAAATCCGTGATATGATCACGTAATAACTCCTTCTGGAACTCAAGTCAGAATCATAGCTTGAACTTACTTAGCATGATAGTTGTATCTTCAGTCACTTTGCTTGTAAACATGAGCCCTTCGAAATGGTTGATGTACTCTGCAATAAACGAGTTTCCCTATCTTAGAGAGTTCCATTGGTCCACTAAGCCTGAATGGTAGGACAGATGAACATATTTATCTTTTAACCGTTCCTTCACATCATTTTACTATCAACTAGAATCCGACGCCTTAGCTGCCTTTATTGTTCCACATTGTCCCAATAAAGTCTAGCTTGCCTAACCAACTTCATTTTGGAAAACTTGACCTTTCGCTTATCGGGCATATGGTACTATTCAAAATAGGCATCCAAACTTCATAACCATTCAATGAAGACTTTGGGATCCAGTTTTCCATCGAACTATGGTGCTTTTACTTTGACCGATCTCATGGCCAAGTCATCGTGGTCACCTTGTTGGTGTTCTTCTAAGGAGTATTCCTAGCTCTATGGGTCCTAAAAGTATTACCCTCAACTGAGTTTTCTCTCCTAGGATGATCTAACCCATCTATTCTCTAATTGTTACTCTCCCTCCTAGAATTCTCTAACCCATTCACTCTCTGGCTAGTGTTCCGCACCTCTAAACTCACTTGTCTCAACTCTTCTCTCACCTCATCCAAGGCCTCTCTATTGGCCCTCATGTCCTGGGACAACTGTTGTAGAATTTGGTACATGTCTGGGTTGTTGTCAACCATTATTGGGTGGTAGTTAAGTCCAGACCTTATGGGCACGCACTAAGGCTACTAACTGAGTAAACTAACCACCTAAGAAGGGTGGGTGCATGCAAAGTACTGTTGGACAGAAATCAGTAACCTATAAAACTCTAAATGATGCTTAAGATGTATATGAACAAGTATGCAAACTATGCAATGCAATGCCTAAAGTAATGACTACTAGAATGCGAGTCAACTCCTAGACAGCACTAAGGTGGGTTGGATTACACCTAGATGAAGCTAGATGTAACCTGGTTCTGATACCAAAAATTGATCCGGCACAATAGAGATGATACTAAGGTTAATGTAGAATGATAGCAAGAATAAAGATAAAGAACCAAAAAGTGAACTTTTAGCACTCTTTAAATGATCAAGTTTCTTCTTCTATTTCCATTAAATCTTGATTAGTTATAGAGTGCTTAAAGTTCACTTTTTGGTTCTTTAACTTTATTTTTGCTATCATTCTACATCAACCTTAGTATCATCTCTATTGTGCTGCATCAGAGATGTGCATATGTGCCTTACAGTTTTGGGGCCTAAGACTTTGAAGGTTAAGCCTAGAGGAATTTTCCTTAACGCTTGCCCCCAAGGCAAGGTGCCAGGTGTAAGGCTAACATACCTTTTAAAATACTGCTTAAAATAAGCTAGTAAGAACTTAAACATCAAGCTGTCCAGTAAGTTACATAGACAACCCACCAACAACTTGAATAGCAAGTTATCCATGACTTGGTCAGATTGTTGACCTATCTCCATCATTGTATTTTTTTTTTTTTTTAATGAAAAACGAAATTTTATTAGGAAAAAAATAGAAACACAAAATAAAAGTACAGTATGAGAAAACTTGAAAATTAAAAATCACACAGCAGCAAAGTTCCTTTGAACAACAGAGGCAACTCAGCCCTCTTTTTGGTTAACCCATCATTGTCAATGCATTCATCTTTAGAATCATGTCAACCCTTAGCTATTTGCAGATCCCGCAAGAGCTAAAGCAGTAACTTTATGTTAAAGACCAATGGGAACAATGTTCTTCATCAAATCCCCCATCATGAACTTAGAGGCACTTAATTGGTATCACCTATAAGGTCAAAGACAAAACTCCTCAAAAAATTCTACATGAATACTCCAAATGGATAAAGACACTTTACCTCCATCTTTAATCTCAACTGCAATAACGAAAAACAATCAAGAATTCATAGACAAAAACTAAAAGACTATCTTTGAAAAGGACCATGATACAGATTAAGCATTCCCCAACTCAAACATCAAGTCTACCGGAAAGATACCCTGATCAGCCAATCTACTTCCATCTAACCCCCCCCCCAGTAGATATCTAAGAGCATGAGCTGTAACTAAGAGAGATTATGATGTAAGAAACTATAACTTTTCTGTGACTAACTCCACTTTTAATCCCACTACCCTGTCCCATATAACTTGAACCAAGAAGGGGAGACTTTTTTTATATAACTTCATAGACTGCTGTAGGGATGCAAATATCCAATTATTATCCGTATTTGGCTCATATTCGTGTCCATTTAAAGCAAATATGAACCTATATGTATCCAATTCGATTAATTATCTGTTTGTTTGAAAATTATCGAATTATAAATGAACTGAATACGGATATATATACATCCATTCTGACTAAATATCCGTATTCGTTTATATATATATATATATATATATATATTATACCTAATGACAGATTTAAATTAATAGTCATATTATAATACTGTAGGCTATTTTACTTTAGGCTATGTTACATTATAGTAGAGTATATGAATACTTTTAACATTAACCCAAACCTAATGGATATGACTATATTAACCTAAATTAATGAATTTGTTTAATCAGATATCCGTATTCATATCTGATATTTGACCAACTTAATGGATATGAATATGAACCTATATGTATCTGATTCAATTAAATATCCATTCGTTTAAAAAATATCCAATTATAAATTAACCAAATACGGATATGCTAGTACCCAGATCATATCCGGCTTATTTTGCATCCCTGGATCCGCTGTTGCAAACAATTGTCTGAACCTCAGTTGCACGAAGCAGAAGTATAAGCAGAGAAAGGAAGTAAACTCGCCAGAAGATACACAAAGGGAGTGGTCTGAAAGGCGAACTTATATCATACCAAAAAAATACAACAATAAGAATGTCATTTTTTTTATATAACTTCAATAGTTTATTATATCCACGCAAATGAGTAACAAAATATCAAACATCATATCAAATATATAAGCTAGTTTCCAGCGGAAAAACTCTTAATCCATCCACATGTTAGATGAATATTCCCTAGTGAGAAATAGTATGCAAAGCACCAAGACCTTTGAAGTATTAGTATCTTGCGAAATCTTGGGAAAAAAAATCAGCTGGAATTTGTAAAAATTCCACTGTTTGGGAATGCCAAACATGCACAGATTTAGAGCCCTATAAGCATTATAATTGCCATTTCTTTCTTTAAAAAAAAAATTAAAAAAGAAAGAAACTATATATTAGTGCCTGGGGCTTCCAATTCCTAATATCATGAGCCATACGGGATTCTTTTATCATCTTACTCACCACCATAGCCGCACCCTCTAATATTGAGATATCAGAGATCCTCCCATATTACCAAAAACCAATCAGAAACAAAAACTTCTATAGAGATTACTTCACGTGAAAAACATTACAAAATCAAATCATAACCATTCACGTAGAGGGGATTGTGCTACAAGCAGCCAGTTCACCTACAGCCACAAGGCACGACAGTATTTAGTTGTCAGGTACCTAACTGACCAGGAGTTCTGCTCAGCATTTCTAATAGACCATTATATCAGCCTAAAAAGCAAGGGAAAAAGCCCCATGTCCCAATACTACCAACACTCTCTTGAGGCATACATAGTCTCTGAAGCCCATATAGAATAAGTATCAAATGAACCTGCAAAGCACTATACACATGCCCACCACTTAATACCCAATGAGTAGGTAGCAAAGGGAAAAGGTACAGCCACTCTTATTATTTGCCTTTTCGAAATAAGCTCTAAAACATCATAAGAATATTGATTTATGAGCCACATCAATTGATAAGACTAAATATGTGTTAGTAGAACATGATTAAGTCCCCTCGATTTCATACCATTCTTCAACATTTGCCAAACCAAAGGAGAAGGATTTTGAAACAAACCAATAGAATCGTTCTTTTAAAATTCATCCGTGCTTGGTTTGACCAATATTGTTTGACCATCATAACAATATGTTTTCCATCATTGTTTTATAGGCAAGTAATGATATACATTTAAACTGTTGAACTCATGTTTTAGAACTGTACATATATGTAACTCTCTCTGTTATCTTGATATCACAAATCATCCGTGCTTGGTTTGACCCATTTTCTTATGTATGTTCTGTATGATTAATTACAAGCCTGTCAAGTTCACTCAGTCGACACCATTTTTCAGATTGAATGAGTAAGGATGGTTGGAGGACTCCTAGATCAAGACGATGGCGGCTGCGGAGTTTAGTTTATGTTATTCATGATTTAGAGACTATGTTATTTTAGTCTTTGTTTAGATCTTTGTCAGTTGAAAGAAGGATTTAATTATAGTTGTTATGGATAATTAATATTAGAGGTTTATGGGATTGTAATACATTATTTCAAGAGTTTCATTATTCGGAGACTTGATTATTAATGATGTATATCTCATCAATACAGAGATGATGGATTTATTATTTGAAATGTCAGAGTATGTGTGTGTGTTGGAAATGTCAGACTCGATTAATTAGTGAATTATGTTTATTTTACATTAAAATTCCGCTGCATAAGTCTTATGAAAATTTGAGATGTGACAGTGTTGGTATCATGTTAAGAATGAAAGTTTGAATGTCCACTCCGGATCTAGGACCCCAAGGAGGCCTAAATTTGGGGCGTGACAGAGTTGGTATTAGAGCAAAGAAGGATAAAGTGGTGACCGGTTGCTCTTAGTGGGCAAATTCGGGGTGTGACATGAAGGCCCTTGGTCTAGTAAAACATCAAATCACATTGTGATGTAGGAGCATCCATGAGAAGTAAGAAGAAAATAGACATTCATGAATGATCGTGTGGGGACTACTTCAGAGTTTAGTATTTTTTATTATTAGATTTTATTTACTTGAAGTTGTAATTCCATGACTTATTTTTAGACCTAAATTTCAGTGGTCAAAACGTGTCTTTTTGGCTTGATTTTGGTACCATTAAAAAGGTTATTCAGTTATCTTTTCAAACAAGACCAAGATCTCGCAAATCCGATGTGATTTGAGAGTTATGACCAAAATACTGATAGGGTGTCAATATGTGACAGGGATAGGGTTTTTTTGTAGATTTATTTTATTTATGGGTTTAGCAAATAAAAGGGGGATTTATAGGGATATTACTAATTTATCCTTGACCAAGTCAAGTTGCCTTCAGAGTTTTATTAGGGTTTGAGAGTCCAATATAGAGTTCTTAGTTTATGTATCTTGAGTTTCTTTGTTTGGAAATTTCTCTATCACTCTTACAAAAAGAGACCATACATATGAAATAAAGGAGCTTGGAGATTTATGAGTTGAAATTGATTTGAAGTTGAAGCTTCTTTTCTCCTCCTATCTGTTGGTACTAAAGAAAAAACCTTATATCAGTTGTAGCTGATCTTAGCCCTAATTTCTCAGTTGTAGCTGAGTTATTAGATCCCCAATCAGCTGTAGCTGATAGATTTTTCTTTAAAGAGACCATACATATGAAATAAAGGAGCTTGGAGATTTATGAGTTGAAATTGAATTGAAGTTGCAACTTCTTTTCTCCTATCTGTTGGTACTAAAGAAAAACCCTAATATCAGTTGTAGCTGATCTTAGCCCTATTGTAGCTGAGTTATTAGATCCCCAATCAGTTGTAGCTGATTGGTTTTTCTTTCTTACTTGTTTTCTGATTTTTCTTTATTCATTCAATATTTCTGAACATGGGAACTGAATTTGCTGTGACATATTTTGAAAAAAGTTCCAGTTGCTGTATTTCATCTACAACACACCCTACACATGCTAAGTATCGATTTGGATTTAGTTTTGATCATAAAATAATTCTGATGTACTAAGATTTTGATAAAACCAGCAAGCTGGCTTGATTTATTTGAAAAGGTTGGAGTTGTTTTTTCATCTACAATTTTGGGAAATGTTAATGCATCCTTAGACTTTCTTACCCTAAAATTTTGTAGTGACCTAAAAACCCTAGGGTTCTATTGCACGCAACCAGACTGATTTTCTAGTTCAGATTCTGTTCTGCAGAAGTATTTTGGAGCTTGCTGTATATTGTGGGGAGTTCTAATCACACGTGTGGTGTGTGTAATCTTAAGTCTGGCCGTATTTAACTGTCGGCACATTACCCACAGGATTACAGCAACCCTTAGGCTGTGTCCTGCATCACATCACCATCTTCATTCTTAGTCCCTATGCCTCTTCCCATCAACCTAACCTTGAAGGCAAAAGAAATGTATAATAGAGACTTCAATCTGTTGGGAAATAGAGATTTTCCTTGCACTTAAAATGTAATTCCAGAATTATTAACTTTGAAACTTACGGTTTAAAAGGACCATAGAATTATGCCCACATAAACTTTTGGCCTTTAGATCCTTTGTAAGCTAGGTCAATGTAAGTTTTAGAGAACACAGGAGAAAAGAAAAGACATAAGAGGAGAAAAGAGGGATAATGAGTAAAGACACACCACCAACCCAAGTCTTTTGGGATTCTGACCAACCAAGGGCAAGGGAAATGATGGACTCTTACTATCAAATCAAAGGTGTCTCACATCAAGAAAACTCACATGAGTTGTAAAGACACTTTAGATAATATTGATGCCAGCTTGATAAGTTTGGTAAAGCTGTGGGCGATGTACCATAGGCCTGGGTTCAAAACCCATCTTCACCTACTAATAAATTAACCACTAACATTTACCTATCAAAATAAATAAAAACAGAAGAAAGAAGAAGAAGAAGATTTGATTAACTACCAACAAGAACAACTACATGAGTATTTATAGAGGTGTTCTAAACTTCTAACAACCTCTATAGAATCTACTACAGTTTTACTTTCCTGGATAAATTAAACTCTTAGTGAGAAACCTCTAAAGACAATGGGAAACTAAATAAAGTAAATCTTCTACATATTTTAGGGATCATCCATGTGAGCTAAATGGCCAACTCACTCTGTGTACACTCCAAAATGGCTTTGCTGGAACGGGTGATGCAGGAGCATTCTATGCCAAGAAGAAGAAGCTTGAGGACCATGGATAGTCCCCAAACGTGTCCATTAGTTTAGATATTTTCTGTTTTACAGTAATGGGTTGCTTTGTAATAAGGCTATGTGAGCCAGGGTTTATTTGAAATTTAGAATAATTCTAGGAGTTTTATTTAAATAGTTAAAGGGGTAATAAAGGATGGACGACAGCTATGGTTTCCATTTTTTTTTTTTGGACTGTTAAAACCAGTCAAATTGGGGTCCACATGAGCTAGTTGTACAGCCCAGAAATTGGGACCCACATGAGCTGGTCAAACACTCCTTAATCTCCAAGATTTTGGAGGATCTGTGGAGATCTTGAGAGGTCCACAAGGCCAACTCATCAACACCACATTAGGAGTCCTATTTAGGGTACACTCTTATCTTCAGTAGTTGTTTTAGTTTAGGAAGTTCAATAAATATGGAGTTCTAGAATCTAGGTATTTGATTAGGATTTCAATTCTTTATTTAAAATATGTTAGCCTATTTAAAGACCAAGGGTTTAATGAAAAAAATAAGTGAAGAATATTTTGAAATTTGAATTTGAATCTTGGTGTTCCAAGGTGTGGCCATCGGCCTCCTATCTCTCTCTCTTGGGTAGAGTCATAGACTCCCCAATCTTTATCTCTCTCCTTCTCTTACTTCATCTCCCACGAGTAAGTCTTCTACTTTCTCTCCTTTCTTCTCCTCTTCTTTCTACTCTCTTCCTTTCTCTCTTTCCTTCTTCTTTACTCTCTTCTTCTCTGCATTCCAACCTACTGTTTTCCCATCTATGAGACCCAACATCAGACCTTATTCTGTCCTATACTTATCCCATGAACTAACCCAAATCTGACCAACTGTTGTGACCAAATTCAACCTAAACCAGAACCAATTCTGCCAAGAAACCAGCCACTATTCCAGCCCCTAAACCTGTCCCATGACCACAGTTCTGCCCCTATCTCTGTCCCCAAACCAGTCTCTAATCTGTCCCTGTTTAGGTCCTCAAACAGTTCTCTGTTAGACCCAAACAGCATACTGTTAACCCCACAAATTAGTATACTGTTTTGTGAGTTTAATTCCCCACATATCCCTTGCTCTCCCATCCAAATCTCCGCCCCATATCCTTTCTAGTCTGGTGTCATTAATCTGTTTTCTATTCCTGGGATTATGCTACATCAACAGGCTTGCTGTCATGGGTAAAAAAGAGGCTTTTTGGGCCATGGGTTGCGGGTGTAATTATCAAGCCCTGTCGATTCAACTACATCAACTGTGCTTGGCTTTGAAAACACAAGCCTATAAAATCAAGGACTTGATACTACTCACTCATATCTAGGTCAAGTCATTAGAAATTCTGTCCATAAAAATTCATGAGTGGTCGGCTCCTTTTTTATTTTCTTTTCTTTTCTTTTTTTCTTTTTTGATAGGTAAAGAAAAGATTTTATTAATTAAGAGCAAGCACGAGGAGTACAAGCCCCCACAGGGGAACTATCTGAAAACAAGGGGGGCCCAATCAAAAACCCAAACATAAAATTTGCTCCCCATAATCTCAGGCAAGTGAGAAGTCCATCATGAGTGGTTGGCTCTTCCATTTTATCAAGAAATTCTTGACATCCTCCTTAGCAAAAGGAAAGCAATCCACCCTCAAGCACATCTTCAACCTTTTCCTTAAGACTTTAGCACTTGTGGAAGCCTCAACCCTCAAGGCCTACTATTTAATATTTGCTTCCATGTGAGGAACATATTCTGCCGTTAAGACCTTGACACTGAAGATTGAACTAATCAGCATGTTCGGTGGAAATTCCAAGAAAAAATGCATTTAAACACATTTTCTTCAACTGTAAAGGCCCCCATTTCCAGAGGGCCTACTAATATGCACCCTCAAAAATCTTACTGGATTCAGACATAACATTAACAAAAAATTTCCTTAAATTCATTTAACCAAAAAAAAAAAAAATTCCTTAAATTCAATGGATCATCAATATGTGTCATCTTTCACCTTATAAAGCTTATTGGTTGCAAAAAATTTGCACCCAATTTTCCTAGTGGATCTCTCATATGAGTACCAAAATCTTCAGCTTCTTCACAAAATTGATAGTGACCAATTAATGAGACCAAGTCAAATGCCTGTGAAAATTACGAAGAGTTAACAATCATTAAAGGGGCGAAAACCGTAAAAAATACAATCAAAAGAAAAAACCAGCCTGGAGGCCAAAAACAACCCAATGCACCAAGGAACAGCACCCAAAACCCGAAACAAAACAGCGAAAACAACCAAACAGGCATCAATGCAACTAATCAAAACCAGATATTGCCACACCAGAGGCAATCAAGAAACCACCAACAAGCTGCCCTCCCTCACACCAAACCTAACAAACAGCTTCTTACAACTAGATGGACCAGAAAATTACCGCTGGGACCATTCTCCACATCAACTCCCCTTGGCTGAGAGACCTCCAGAATTCTAAAACATGAAAAGAGATGTTAGGTTTTAAGGCACCACCCAATTTTGACCAAAATCCCTTAATCCCCTAGATTTCTTCTATGGAGAATGGATACAACAATAAGTGTGACCACATTTCTGTATCCTTATAGCACAAAAGACAAATATTTGGAATCGGTATGCCTCTTTTTCTCAGATTATCCATTGCTAAGATTTTGTTTAGAACTGTCGTCCAGAAGAGGAATTGGACCTTGGAGAACATGTTCTTAAACCAAACACTCTTCCAAGGAAAATCTTCCCTGCCGGCAGGGTTAAGCATACTGAAACAAGATTTCACTTACGAGTCCCTTTCCCCAACTTCCACCATTTGCTATCTTCTTCATTTGAGGCAACTCTGTCATTCCCTATACTGTTTAGCATACTAATTGGAGAGCCGATCTCCCAATCATTCACGTTCCTTCACAGAATTGGGTACCAAGCCTGCCTTTCCTGGCCAATATCAACTTGATCTGCTACAACCACCTTTTCATTTCGCATCCAATCTATAAATTTCCAGAAAATCCAACTTCAAACTTGAGTTTTTGCACCACCTGTCCTCCCAAAAGAAAGTCTTTTTTTTTTTTAGTAAAAAAATTTATTAAAAAGAGAAGAAGGAGGACAGCCGAAACAAATACAACGGGACAAGGAATCCCAAGCAGAAAAGGGGAAAAGAAAAAGAAAAAAATGACAAAAGAGGGGAGAACCCTCAAACAAGAGCAAGGCACACCCACCTCTCAGAGCTCATCTGGACCAGTTACTGTATCCCAATTTCTAAGAAGGTCTCCACTAGGAATCCCATCAAAACCTTTGCACCGTCTAGCCCAAAAAAGAATATACTCCTTTACTCTCCTATAAACCTTCCACACTGGTTCAAAGTTGCCTTTGAACACCCGGTTATTCTTCTCCAACCAAACCGCCTAACATACCGCTGTGAGAATTAGATTCTAAATCCTCTTCCCCAACGCATTAAGAGCTGGGGATCTCCACCCAAAAAGACGGTCCCTTAGATTCAAAGGAGCCACAAAATTTGACCCAAAGTCTCCCGACACTCCACCCCAAATCTCCCAAGCAAAGGGACAATATTAGCAAGTGATTAACCGACTCCGCATTCTGATAGCATAATAAACAAATGCTAGGCAAGGAAAACCCTTTTCTCCATAAGACATCCATCGTGGAAATCCTCTCCAACACTGCAGTCCACATAAAGAATTGAATCTTGGGGGGAACCTCTCGTACCCAGACTTCCCTCCAATGGCCCCTGAATTGTTCTGCCGCTGAAATATGCCCATAGCAAGTCTTAACCGAGAGCTCGCCACTCAATGTTATCTTCTAAACACACCTATCACCCCGACTTGGATCCAATCGCACTGTTTGCAAACAGGCTAACATCTCCATTACCCTAGGAATTTCTCAATCAAACAAGTTTCTTCTAAGGATTGGATTCCATGCTACCGCCCCTCCACACAAAGAATAATTTACCTCTACTAGCGACCCTAGTTCTACCGCCAAGTCAAACAAGTCCGAGAAGTCCAGCTTTAGAGTTCTCTCCCACACCAATTATCCTCCCAAAATTTCACTCTCCTACCATCCCCCACCTCGAATCCCACCCCTTCCTTAAACAAACTAACAACTTGCATAATGCCCCTCCATGGGCTACGGCCAAACAGTCCCCGCAACACTCGAATATCCCACCCATCCACATACCCAAACATGGCCGCTATCACTTGTTTCCATAAACTCCCTGGCTCATTTCCAAATCTACAAAGCCATTTACAAATGAGCACTTTATTCATGTACTCCAATCTTCTTACTTCCCCCCCCCCTTTCTTCTTCGGCTAGGTAACCCTCTCCTATGATACCAGATGCATACCCCCTCCTTCATCCCCTTTTCTCCATAGGAAATCTCTTTGAATTTTCTCCAGAGAAGTACGAATCATTTTAGGCACGACCAGTATGGATAAAAAATGGATTTGAAATGCTTGCAAGAGAAGCCTTTATCAATGTTAATCTTCCTCCTTTTGATAAACACCCAGCCTTCCAACCAGACATCATTTTCTTCATTCTATCCACCAAAGGGATCCAAACCTCCTTCTGTTTATATGTTGCCCCAACGGGTAGCCCAAGATATGTCGTTGGGAGTTTACCTTGCTTGCACCCTAAATCAACCGCTAGGAGGTCTAGGTTTGGAACTTCCCCAATAGCAAACAAAGTTCTCTTGCCCAGATTAAGACGTAGGCCAAATACCACTTCAAAGCAGCAAAGCACACAACGAATCATCCTAATCTGCCTTTGAGAATTGTCACAAAAAATTATGGTATCATCTGCGAACTGCAGATGGGAGACTACCAACCCTTCCCTCCCCGCAGAAAAACCCTCAAACGTCCCCACCTCCGCCGCCCGTCCTAACATCCCTCCAAGCACGCCCACTATCAACAAGAAAAGCATGGGAGATAAAGGATCCCCTTGACGGATACCTCTGCTGCATCCAAAGTGCCCCTTAGGAATCCCATTCAGAAGTATCGAGAATGACGCCAAGCTAATACACCTCCAAATCCACTGTCTCAATTTCACCCCAAAGCCACATCTTCGCAGAACATACACAAGGAATTCTCAGTTTACATGATCATAAGCCTTTTCCAAGTCCAATTTACATAACACCCCCAGATTGCCCTCCCGAATCCGGCCATCAATGAGCTCATTCGCACATAACACGCCATCCGCCATTGATCTACCTTGCAAAAAAGCTCTTTGCTCCTTAAAGACTATCCTTGGGAGACCTTCCTTGACACGCATCGCCAAACACTTAGATAATATTTTATAAGTGCTTCCCACCAAGCTCACCAACCTAAAATCAACCAGCTGATCCGCTCCCTCTTTCTTTGGAATAAGAGCGATATAAGTGGCATTGCTTCCCTTGTCTAGAAAACATTTCCCATGGAAATCATTAGACACCAACAAAAGATCTCCCTTTATTACCTCCCAACACGTTTTATAAAATGCTATCGTGAAGCCATCCGGGCCAAGGGCTTTGTCCCCATCAAGAAGCCACACGGCCTTTTTTATCTCCTCCTCAAAAACCCTCTCCAACCATCTTGCTTGACCACTCCCCAACACAAGTAGATTTAAGCCATCCACTTTTGGTCTCAGATGATGGTCCTCTCAGTAGAAATCTCTGAAATATTCCTCTATATGATCCTGCATGTCCTCATAATTATCAACCAACTGACCCCCAATTCTGAGGCAATGGATATGATTCGCTGCTCTTCTGATTGAAGCCATCCTATGAAAAAAATTAGTATTGTTGTCCCCTTCCTTCAGCCATTGCACTCTAGAATTTTGACACTACATGATCCTTTTCATCTCAAGAGTCCTCTCTAGTTCCCTCTAAGCCTCCTTCCTAACTACTAGCTCACTTGTGTCCAGCCCCTCTTCCCCTTCTTTCTTATTCCATCGAACAATATCCTCTAGAGTTGATTTCTTTCTCAACTCAATTTTCCCAAAGACCTCCTTATTCCATTCCCTAAGTTTGTCTCTTAGACCTTTTAGCTTCCGTCTAAATTTCTGACCCGGGGATCCTTGAAATTCGAAGCCATCCCACCATCCCTTAACTAACTCAACAAAGTCGAGGTAACAAAGCCACATGTTCTGAAATTTGAAAGGACTAGGGCCCCACCCCTTAACAAGATGAGAGCATGATCAGATCCCACTCTCGGAAGGACCTGAACAAACACAGGGGAGAAATAGTCTTCCCAGTCGGCGGAAATTAGAAAACGATCCAGTTTACTAAGGGATACCCTCTCCTGAAGATTGGACCATGTAAATCTAGCCCCTGCCATTGGGGTATCCATAAGCTCATTCCTTTCCACAAATTCACAAAACCCATCCATGCCTCTCGTTCTTCTTGTGGCACAACTCCTATCCCCCAAATACAATACTTCATTAAAGTCCCCCCCCCATACACCAGGGCAGATCTCTCCTACTTTTGATGGACTGTAGCTCAGCTAAAAATTCCTCCTGACCCTCCCCGGACGAAAGTCCATATACTCTAGTAAGAAGCCACTGTTGATTCTCCCCAACCATAGCAACTATCGTTGATACAGAGAACCTGTCCACCCAAAAGCCGCCTCCCAAAAGAAAGTCATCCTCATATCCCCTATTTTCACTTCCACTCCTTCCCTAATGTCCTCCAAATTTGTCATAATTCCTTTCCAGACTCCTTTACCATAAAGCAATATTATAGGCTTGCTTTCCTATCTATTTAGAACCGCAATTTTTGTTGCTACCACTCTTACCTACAAACTCCTTTCTTCCAATCCAAACCTCCACAGCCATTTATTTGAAAGATCCTTATTAGTGTGCCTAATCAGTCTTATCCCCACTCCTCCTACAATCTTATCATTCACAATTACAACCAGCTGTAGGTCAAACATGGTAGATCAACCTTCCACTAATCATCATAAAACCCTAAGGATTTGGTGAGACCACCTACGATCAGCCTAAGGTGAGACTGATAGTAGGGGCCAACACATCAGTGACAAAAAGTGAAAAGCATCCTCCAAAAAGAGTAAATCACATTTTCGGCACTGATGTGTCGGCCCCTAATGTCATTCTTACCTTGGTCTTACTTTAGAGGTCTCACCAAATCCCGTATCATCATAAAAGATTACCCATACTTTTTGTCTATCACCTCTGTCTACTCATTTATTCAGATATGGCAAGAGCTAGGATATTTCAGCATCGTAACCATCTCAGCCCATAAATTCTTTCAAAAATAACTGAAAAACTTGGGATGCCTTTCCAACGTAATAGATTTTCACATTCCACGATGTTTAACAATTTCTTGACTCTTCAGAAAATAATATGGCAATATGATATGCACTTCAAAAGGAGATAAATGTGCCAACTGCCATCTGCAAAAACATTTCTACCAACACAAAGATAGAAACATATCCTCATTGTGTTCTTCGCAATCCTAAAACAAAGTCCACACTCCCAATGTGCTTCTAGATCTAGCATGGTGTATAAAGCCTAGAATTACTCTTCTACCTATTCCAAAAAAATACTCAGATGCTTGCTGATGACATTTGTTACATCCTTTTAAGGCTAGGCCAGAGCCCGTAAAATCAATCTTCCACCAAAATGTCTTCCTAAACCTCTAGCATATAATTCCTAAATTCCAAATAGAGAATCTTGTAACGGAAGCTTCTCAAGAGACATAGATGTTCTCCTAAAGCAGATAACCATCAAATGCTATGTACTAGTGATACTTGGTGGATGGTCCTATGGACACTTCAGCATAATAGTCATAAGCCCTCATCACCAAAATATTCCTGTTTAATTCTCCCAAGTCCCAAGCCCAACAACTGTCACTCAGAGGATTGTCAGTGGATGAGACCTTTTGCTTAATGCATGCATCAACAGCCTTGTTCTCCACAAGTTTTTTGGTTTCAATCTAAACTTCACCCCCCCCCAGGAAGTGAAATCGTTCCACGGAAGTTTATGTGACATTGTATAAATTACATAAAAGTTCAAAATCTAGGAATAGCTTTAAAAAACAATAGTATAAGCATTAATACACATGTAGGACTCGTATAAAACCAACAAGACCATCAAGTGTGGTAAAATGAGAATAGCAACAAGAGATCTATGCTGTCATGAATGCTTGAAACTCTGCCATTAGACATGAATAAATGACCCATAGCCATGATCATAATTAAAAAAAGAATTTGCAAAATCTCCATAAAACAATGTCACCGTCTAATCTGGTCATGTTTCGTTCTTCACATGCTTATACTACCTAAAGACGAGGTTTTACACAGCATCAATTTTTTTTATCAATTTTTGCACTTAATTAACAAGTTCAAGGAACAAGTCATGTAGCCAGGATTGCAAGAGCTTCAGACCATAGGATCTTTAGCTTTTGGGACTCGTAATGGTAAACTGATTTTTAACATTGTTATTATTAGTACTATTATTATTATTGCTGACTGTTACTGTTACTACTACTATTATTATTACTACTACTACCACTACTGCTATTATTATTATTATTATTATTATTATTATTATTATTGTTATTTTCTGCAAATCGGTTTGATGGTTTAATTAGCTTGGCAATTAGGCTTTGGCTTCTCCATGAAAAAGATCCACAGTTAACTTATTCAGCAAAAATTGGCTCTGGGGTCACCTTTAGTTTGGCAGTTGCATGTGATTGCCATTAGGGTTCCATAATCAACTCCAATTCATGGTTGGGAAATCAAATCATAGTACTTCCCACAATCAAGAATTTCCCAAGCAACAAATCGTGATGGAGAGCCTTGACAACAAGATAAGTGACCAGTCCAAGGGTAAATCCCTATGGCAGCAGAATTTAGTCGTGAAGCATATCATGTGATCAAAAGGCACTGTCTAGAAACCATAAGAGACCATTAATGCAAAGGAACCAACCCAAGGCACAAAATCAATGATAGAACCCATCTAGGACACAAAATGTGTTCCTGATGATGATCAAAACAGGTTTTTAGATTAACTTGCTCTGATATCTAACTGAACCAAAACGCCCACAAAAAGTGATTGACCTTCAAATCTTTTTATAAGTGATTGACCTTCAATTGAAGTCTCACCAACCAAGTACAAAAACAAAAACAAAAAAAAATGGACAGTATCTCATCACTACACAAGATAATTCTCACCACAAAAACTCAAAAGAGTTGGCAAAGAGATTTCATGTTTCCATTAACCATTGAAAAGAACAAGTAAAAGGATATTAATAGAGGTTACAAGTTACAAAAGACCTCTTTAGAATCTACACAATTTTAGTTTCCTAAATCAATGAAACTCTTTATAAAAAAATTTAAAATCAAAGAGACCAAATAAAGTCAATCTACTAAATACCCTAGGGTTCCTTGTTGGTTCCAAGCGAGCTGTAAAGCCAGTTCACTTGAGTACGTTGAAAACGCTTGTTCTCATGTGCCTAATGTGAAGATTTTGGGGCCTGGGCTAATATCTTAGCCCTAGATCAATATACAGTACCCAAGACTCGGGATTTTTTCTTCTTTTTTTTTTTTTTTTTTTTTTCTAATGATGAATAATCCATGACTCAGGAGTTCAAATTCTTTATACAGAATTTTTCCATTCTTCTTCCTCTCTAGACAACACTGAGTCCATGCAAAGTAAAAAGTAACACTTCAAGCACCACATAGACACATTGTACAGTCAGGGAACTCAAACTTGAGAGGCTCTACTAAAGAAGTCACTGAAGCACTCAGCCATCACACTTGGTTGTGTTAGCTACTAAATTCAACAATTATTATAATCATTTTTGAAATTATAATCTTCTATAAAACCAAATAAAACTGAAACACTTCAACATTATCAAACAGCAGTAATCATAAGCCTGGTCACAGCTGCATCCGGAAACAGCTTTGCCCCTAGCTCAACCATCTTCATAAAGCTCTGAAAATTATGGGCCCTTCTGTATAAGTAAAACAGAACTAAAGACTCTACAAAACCACAAAAAAAATTCAATGGTTTCAGGCTACCGACCGTCTTGCAGCTACAATCTCCACCACAAATACTAAGGTAGAGCTACATCAACCTTTAAAAAATAGCCACCCCAAAAAGCATTTGCATTAATAGCAAAGTCAGTAGAAGAACAATAGCACTGCATCTCAACTACTATTTGTCATAAATAATAGCATTTCTTTGTGATTCAGAAGGTGAACACAACAAATTTCAAAAGAAGCAATATAACCCATATCCATGACAAAGTTGAATCAAAAAAAGAAACTTAATCTCAACCAAAACGAAACTTATCTGAGTCACTCAGATGTGTTGATACTGGGATCAAAATCCGTACTCCTTTTTTTTTTTTTTTTTTTTTTTTTAAATTAAATTAAAAAAAAAAAAAAATATAAAAATAACACAATTCAAAAAAAA
>JAOXJP010008842.1:0-17914 GCA_025762735.1 Platanus orientalis | reverse complement strand
TATATATATATATATATATATATATATATATATATATATATATATGAATAACCATTATTTTATTAAAGAAAGAATAATCACGGCGGGGGCGGGGGACAAAATACAAAAGAAACAAAATGAAGCTCCCCAACACTACATCAATTCAATCCCATTCTAGAAACCTATTGCCCTTGAACACTTCAGACTGCTCTCTCCCCCACATTGTTAATTTATCAGCTTCCCCATTATGACTTCTTGGAATGTGGGAAATAATTACACCCATTTCCTTCACAATGTCCCAGATCTCATTGATAAAGTGTTGCCACTTCCATACCCCCTCACAAACCCCCTATGGCCCAAGAGATTACCACCTTTCAGTCTCCTTCCACTAGGCATCCATGATGACCCAATTTCTTGATCTCCTTTAATCCATATAACAGACTGAGAAGTTCAGCTTTAGTAGAGTCACCTTCCCCCAAAGGGCCACATATAGCTATCACAATTTGACCATTCTCATCCTGACCAACACCCCAAAACCGGTTGGGCCTGGTTTCGCTTCGTAGATCCATCAAAGTTCAGTTTCAATATACCTCTTGGTGGTGGGGACCAAGCAAGGCTTGCGCACCGTCTCGAAAGACTAGATGGAGATATAGCAGCTGCCCAATCACGAATGAAATCATTAAGGGACATGGTGTTGAATTTCGGTGATAACATCATCCCCGAACCAACCTCGCGAATAATAGCATCCAAAATTATCCCATACTCCTTTTTGGCTTCCTAAAAATTTTTCCTATTCCTCTCCTTCCAAATAACCCACATAACACCTTGGGCTACCGTCTCCATAAATAATTTACCCTTTTTCCCCCTAGCCTCTCTAACCTTTCCCTAAGATAAAAGGAATCCCCTAATATTCTCAAGCATCACCCAACTTATATTCAAATCCACAACTAGGTGCATCCAAATTCTTGTTGCAAAGCTACAATGTAGGAATATATGATAACTTGTTTCCCCATCCAATCCACATAGTACACAAACATTAGGAGATAAACACATATATGGGCGATGTCTTCGAAGCACATCCATTGTATTCAGTTTGTTAAGGCACACCAACCAAGAAAAAACACATCCTCTCAGAGGGGCCAATGTTTTCCAAATATTACGAACAAGAATTGGGTCTATAGGAGGATTTTCAGCAGCAAGAATAGAGCAAAATGATTTTACTGACAATTTCCCAGAGGAGTTTGGACACCATACCCGAACATCATTGTCATGAGACGAAATATACACCTCTTCCAAATCCTTTGTCAAGGCTCCCACCATTGGGATCTCTCTCTCAAACAACTCTTGGGAAAAATTTAGACTCCAAGACAACCCAACAAATGAATAAGAAAGAATATCAGACATATAGGCATTTTTTTGATAGGACAAACTATATAACCTAGGGTATGATGTGGCTAAAATATTATTACCCCACCAATGATCTTTCTAGAACCGAATATGATTCCCATTTCCTAGAATAAATCTTGTATAAGGGAAGAACAACGGAGCAACTTGCACTATATTTTTCCACATGAGAGAATGAGAATTAGAAAGAGTTTGGTGAATATCCCATCCATTTGCAGCCATACCATACCTACCCACGATGACGGATTGCCATAAGGATTGTCGTTCAACCATGAAATGCCATATCCATTTGCCCAACAATGCTGGATTCTTCTCTTTCAACTTCCCAATTCTTAGACCACCACTTCCTTTGGATTTGGATACATCAGCCTATTTCATGAGATGATCCTTTCTTTCTCTGCCACCTTCCCACGAGAAATCTCTTTGAAATTTCTCCACAATCATTGCCACTTTTTGTGGCATCTTAAAGAGTGACATATAATAAATCGGGATGTTACTAAGAGCCTTTGATTAGCATAATTCTTCCCCCCAATGAAATATAGTTCGTTTTTCAACATGCAAGCTTCCTTGACACCTTTTCCACCACCAGGTCCCAAAATGCCGTAGACCTAGCATGACCCCCCAAAGGTACCCCCAAATATTTTATTGGCTAAGCCTCCACCTTGCATCCAATCACATCCGCCAGCTGTCTCACTCTTTGCTCCTTCAGATTAATCCCAACCAAGCAAGATTTAGGCATGTTTACATTCAACCTCGAGATAAGTTCAAATATCTTTAGGCACAACTTCATGTTTCTAATGTTACCTTCATCTGTTGCCAAAATAGAATTGTATCATCCACAAACTGTAGATGCAACACTGATTGATTCTCATTCCCCACTTTGAATCCCTCAAGTAGACTTGCCCTTTCCGCCTTTAATAAAATTGCACTTAATCCATCTACTACAATTGAGAATAGGAGAGGGGATAGAGGATCTCCCTGTCGTAACCCTCTAGATGACAGAAAATAGCCTTTTGACGTACCATTCAGGAGAATTGAGAAGAACGAACCTTGCACACATCCTTTCATCCATTTCACCCATCCGTCTCCAAACCCTTTCATGGATAATATCCAAAACAGGAACTCCCAATCTACTTTGTCATATGCTTTCTCAAAATCAAGCTTCCAAACAACCCCAGTCTTCCTGGATATCCTTCTTTCATCAACACATTCATTTGCTATGAGGATTCCATCTGTAATTTGTTTTCGTCTAATAAAAGCACTTTGACTAGTGGACACAACCTCCTCCATAACTTTCTTTAGCCTTACAAAAAACACTTTAGAGATGATTTTGTAGAGGCTGCATACAAGACTGATTGGTCTATAATCAGCTAACATTGTAATGCCTTCTTTTTTTGGGATGAGGACAATAAAGGTTGATCTCATTCCTTGACTTAGTTTACCCCTGTTATAAAATTCATCAAACACCCTCATTAAATCCTCATTAATAATATCCCACATCACTTGATAAAAATGCATTGTGAAACTGCCTGGTCCAGGTGCCTTATCATTATGCATACTTATATACAGCTTCTTTAACCTCTTCCATTGAGAATGGCTTCTCCAATTCCTCCCTCCTATCTCCCAAAATCCTGTTTTTAACAAGAGTTGTAATAAGAGGTCTATCCACACTCTCCTTTTTATAAAGATCCATGAAAAAACAGATTGCTTCATTTGCAATCTCCTCAACATTCTCCACTTCATTCCCATTGATTACAAATCTTGGAATTAAATTCTTCCTTTTCTGCCCATTTGCCACCTTGTGAAAGAAGCTAGTGTTTTCATCTCCCTCCTTTAGCCACTTAAAGCGCAACTGCTGGTGCCAATAAATTTCTTCACATTTTGTGATATTATCCAGTTCCTATATCTCCATATATTGGATTGGATAGAATTCTTATTTATGATGATAATACATTATCTATCTCTCATACTAGTAGAGTAGTAGTACTAGTTATAAGAGATAGGAACATGGACATGAAGCACTCCAATGCCGGTATCGTTTCAACCACTCTTATCAAATAGAGGAGATATCCTAAGCATTTGTTGTCATGTCAATTATTGATCCTCATGATCTGGAATGGATTCCTGATATGGGTGCTACATCCCATATGACAAATAACATAGGTAATCTTCACTCTATATCTCCATATACTGGATTGGATAGAATTCTTATTGGTGATGGTAATGCATTATCTATCTCTCATACTAGTAGTACTAGTTTGAAGACATTTCATGGGAATTTGAAATTGAGGAATGTTTTGGTTATACCTAGTATTACTAAGAGTCTCCTGTTGGTTAGTCAATTAACCAATGATTGTTCTTGTTTGAATTTACGTATGATGGATTTGTGATAAAGGATCAACAGTCGGGGAAAATTCTCGGGAAGGAAACTAGAAATGGTGGATTATAGACCCTAAGGAATGACTCACTTAATCAAGCACTCTATTCATCACGGTGAAGGAAAGTTTCAAAGGATGTTTAACATCAACATCTGGGTCACGATCAACCGAAAGTAGTGTCATTTATGAATTCTAAGAATTTTATTGCTGTCAGTCATTGGAATAAAAATGAGATTATTTGTTCATTGTCAACTTGGTAAAAGTAGTAAACTATTTGTTGCTACCTTTACTCGTTCAGAAAAACTATTTGATATGATCCATTGTGACCTTTGGGGTAATGCACCTATTTCTTTAGTTCAAGGCTTCCAATATTATATGATTATATCTCATTTGTAGATAATTACATGTTACACTTGGATGTTTACTTTGAAATTTAAGTTTGATTTTCTTTAGTGTTTAGTTAATTTAAAGAAGATGATTGAGAACCAATTCGTTGTTAAAATTAAAATATTCCAGTGTGATGGTGGTGGTGAATTTGAAAAAGGAGAATTTCTTCAATTACTTGTTGAAAATGGTATTATCAGACAATTTTCACGTCCTAAGACACCGGAGCAAAATAATGTGGTTGAAAGAAAGCACAAAAATATTGTTGAACTTCGATTGTTTATGCTTTTCCATAGTGGTCTTAAAATGGCCTATTGGATTGTAGCCTTTCGAACAACAGTATTTCTTATAAATCATTTTCCATCAAGAAAATTGAATATGGATTCACTTTTCGACTTGAAGATATCTGGATTATGCTTCACTATGTGTATTTGGTTGTCGATACTACCCATATTTGCGTGATTATGGGAAGAATAAATTCTCTCCAAAATCATTTCCGTGTATCTTTATTAGGTACAATACTATTCCCGAAGGGTATAGTTGTCTCTTTCTTGCAATAGGGAGAGTTTACATTTCTAGACATATCATATTTAATGAAATTTATATGCCTCTCTCTAACTTTTCTTTTAATGTTAGTAATGATATCTCACAAAAGGAAGATATGACTTTGACTACATTTTCTGAATGGCAAAATGAATTTGTTCTTGATGATGACACCTCATCTAGACCTTCCTCTAAAATACCGTCTCCTATGCTTTGGCTTGATGCTAATGAGTAAGAAAGTGCTTCAAATACTATTGTCTTCACCAGCTTCCATTGACTCAACTCTACAAGGATCAACATCCATGGTCATACCTGCATCTCTTGTTATTACTCCTGAATCTCCACATCCCTCCATATGACACGATGCTATAGTTAGGTCACGATCACCCGTTGAAGTATCGCATGTATTACAGACCACACCTCACAATCCAAGTCGATGTTTAGAAGTTAATACTCATCATATGAAGGCTAGAGGAAAAGCTCAAGTTGGTCCTCTTCACTCCATCTTATCATCCTCAATTCCAACAGAGCCTAGAATAATCAAAGATGCTCTTATTCACACTGGCTAGTTCAAGGCTATGCAAGATGAAACAAGAGCCTTATATGATAATTCCACATGGGAGCTAGTAGCACGACAATTGTGGGTTGTCGTTGGGTGTTCAAAACTAAACTGAAATCTGATGGCACTTAGGATGGCTAAATGTATGTTTCGTTGCAAAAGGATTTGATCAAGTTTTTGGCATAGATTTTGATGAGACTTTTAGCTTGTTAAACCATCAATTATACACGTAGTTCTTACTATTGCTCTCACAAAACATTGGACGTGAAAAATGCCTTTCTCAATGGATTTTTGAAAGAACCCATCTTTATAGAGCAACCACCTGGACTGATTGATCACATTAAGGTACATCATGTTTATAAGCCTTGGCGTGCTTTATATGGTCTCAAACAAGCCCCTAGAGCTTGGTTTGATCGGTTCAACCAATATCTTCTTCAACATGCTTTCTTTTGTAGGCCACATGATCCATCATTATTCTTGCTCCATAGCTCTCAAGGTGTGATTATTTTACTCATTTATGTAGATGATATTGTTCTTACTAGCAAAAATTCTTCTTTGTTGGATTATTTTATCACAAGCATTGGTAAGGAGTTTGTCATAAAAGATAATTATCCAAAAAAGGAGTTTTCCATAAAAGATCTTGGGAGCATACATTTCTTTCTAAGCATTGATGCTCAATCTACACCTATGGGTTTACATCTATCTCAAGGGAGATATGCTTGTGATATTCTCACTCGAGCCACTATGGAAGATTGTATGGCTATCTCAACTTCACTTGCCACTAAATTTGATCATATGGTACACTCTTCCTCCTTTGAACCAAAGCTCTATAAAAGGTTGGTTGGAGCTTTATAATATCTCACAATTACAAGGCCAAATCTGTCATATGCAGTATATCTTGTTAGTCAATGTATGCATACTCCTACTTTTATTCACGTGTAGCTTGTGAAAATGATTTTGTGCTATGTCAGTGGTACTTTTGACCATGGACTTCTTATTCACCGCTACAATGTTTTTGACCTATATACTTTCTCCGATGCAGATTGGGTAGGTTGTCCAATCACCCTGCGATCAAATACAAGATTTTGTCTTTTTTGGTTCTACATTAATTTCATGGTTGGCTAAAAAGCAACGTACTATTGCTCGTATTAGTGCCGAGGCTGAATACCGAGTAATGTCAGCTGCCATGGCTAAAATCACTTAGCTCACCTTTCTACTTCAGGAGATTGGGATTCCTTTGCATCATCCACCTACCTTATTCTCTGACAATGTCAATGCACTTTATATGTCCATCAATCCCATGTTTTATGCATGAACTAAACACATTGAATTGGATTACCATTTTATTCGTGAAAAAGTGGCCCTCGGCTTTCTCGTCACTCAATTTGTTTGGTCTCATGATCAACTTGCAAATATTTTTACTAAACCCCTTTCTTGTGATACTTTTTGTAATATTCGTACCAAGTTGGGCATTCATCCCTCTCGCCTCAGCTTGAGGGGGAGTAAAGAGGATCATGATAAGGATGATCATGATCTAGATCCTCAATAAAAGAATCATGATTATATCAAAGAAGGCATGTTGACTCATGTAATCAAAGAAAAAAGGATGACTCGGATGACCAAAGAAGGAAGGCTGACTCAGGTGACCAAAGATGAAAGGCTGACTCAGGCAATCAAAGAAGGAATGCTAAGTGACACCAAAATTTACAAGACACTAAAAAGGAATAATGACTTAGATGACCAAAGAAGGAAGGTTGACTCAGGCGACCAAAGAAGGAATGTTGACTCAAGTGACACAAGATTTACAACACACTTAAGATTTTCTCTAATTAGAAAGAACATCAATATTTACCATGTATTCATGTAGATAAATGGTGATTTATTTGGTAAGATTCACTGTGTAAACACCATAAATTAATATCATGGATACCTTCCTCTCTATGGTCAAATAGAGGGTATCAATTCTCATTCTTAGATTTCTTTAGAAGTCTTTATGTTATATTTCTTGTTGTGTGAAGTTGGTTGTTTAATCGTGGTTTGGGAACGTAAGAATGTTCGAGGTTAGTCAATCTAATAGTTAATTTGGAGTTGACAACATTGGTATTGGTGGTGGTAAATTAGGTTGCTTTAATGCGCATATTACCACCATTCAACTTGATGGTACTAACTTCCTACCTTGGTCCTAATCCGCTAAGTTGTCAATTATGGGCACATGAAATGGGAGTACATTACATGGGAACTTAAAGCTCCTAGTCCAGAGGATTACCTATTCTAAGTGGAGATCAGAGAATGCGATGGTTATGTCGTGGTTGCTTAACTCCATGTAACTTGACATTAGCAACACATACTTGTTCTTGAACATGACAAAAGAGATTTGGGATGTAGTGAACTAGACCTATTCTAAAGTGGGTCAAATTACTCGAGTCTATGAGTGGTGTCAATGATCATAATAGATGAAATAGGAAGAACAAACAATGGTTGCCTACTACTCTACCCTTTGTTATGTGGGAGGAGATTAAACATGTTCATCGGGCTTAATTAGGGCTGTAAATGAGCCAAGCTCGAGCCTTGTTTAAAACTCACAGAGCCGAGCTTGATCCTCTATTTGAGCTCATTTGCTAAATGAACTTGAGACGAGCTGCACTAGGCTTAGCTCGGTAAAAGCTCGGCTTGTCAATAGTTTTATATATATAAAGCCTAATCGAGGTTTCCCACTCTCTTATACATTTAAGATCTGATAACAGTTTGTAGACTGTGTAATACTACCTACTCCATGATAGGTACATACAATGCCAAAGAAAAGGAAAGTCTTATAAAAAGAATAAAAGATGTTATAAATATAAAGGACAATTATAAACCCTTTTTTTTTTTGTCATACAAAAGCTTTGTTTTACAAACGCAAAGCCTATTGTACTTTTGCCCGAACATTTTCCTCTACTCCATTTCTTTCAGTACTTTTGTTTTCTCTTTTTCATTTTCCATATTACTCGGCTCATGACTCCTCTTTTCATTTTTGTTTTTTCGTCTTCCACGTTCCCACCCCCACGGATCCCTCCCCATTCTCACGGCCCTCATCATGATCATTGAGACTCATTCGCTTTGCTCATTGTCACCAGTGAGGTCTCATATCTCTACTCTCTCCGATGTGGCATCAGCTGCTCATTCTCACTAGTGTTCACTATTCATGGCTCATGATTTTGGGTTTCCCTTGTAGAACAGTAAAATTTGTCAAGTAAGTTATCTTTTCCTTTGTATTATCTTCTCTCTCAAAATTTGAATCTTATGGAATCATTTTGTGATTTATGAACCATAGATCTAGGCATAGTTGTAGGGAAGCTTGGTATAAGGTGGGAAGCTAATTCCAAGCGCGCTTCCCAAACTTGGTCAACCGTGAGAAGCACGGTGAAGTGATTGGGGGAAGCAAGTGGAAGCCTTTAGAGAAGGCGAGTAGAAACGCTATAGAATCGATCAGGAAACAATCTAAGAAACAAAATTATATTATATTTAATGTAAATCCTATGTTGTTGGTATTGAATAAAATATTATCTATGAAATTTTGTAATAATTTTCTAGATAAAAATGATTTAGTATTGATTTTATTGTTTATATTATTTTATCACAACAACAACAGCCTTATCTTGACTATTTGGGGTCGGCTACATAAATCCCAACAATAAAATACCATGTATAAAAACCATCTTATTGAATCTTTTTTATTGGCTGGCCTTACTAATGGTAAGGCTGTTTGTTGTCGTTGTTGTTCACTGTATTGTACTATAGTTGAAATTACTGATCATAGGTTATTGTTATGTACTTCCTACTAGCAATCAATTATTTTACAAGTAATTATTGGTTGTAGACTTCTTATTTACTACCTACTCATAATCACCTATTCACCTATTATTTTCATTTCATTTATAGTCATTTTATAATTTTTTTTTTCTTCTAATGGTTTGAAATTACTTTCCAAATTGCACTTTACTTGCTTCTCAATCGCTTCTTATCATTTTTCCAAATGTTTCTTAATCGGTTTTCTCTTCTCGCTTCCTAAGGATTTATTGAGCCTCGCTTCCCGCTTTTCACTTTTGCATTGTTCTCGCTTTCGCTTCCCGCTCGGGTAATGAAGGATCTAGGTAATCTAAGGTTTTCCCCAACTCTTTCTTGGCAATAACCATTAATACCTTAGCCACCACTCTCCTTTCACCCCGTAATGCAGGGATGGAGTGGAAAAGTTTTTCTTACTTCTAATGTAGAGGTTCCCTATTTTCTTTTTATTTTTTGTGGTTAGATAGGCCTACGGTTTTTTTTTTTTTTGGGTACCCATGAGCTGTTGGGCTTGTTTCAACTAGCAATAACCTTAGCTTTCAGTTTGGCTCATGGGCTATAGGACTCCAAACTTTGGGTCTGAACCAATAAGTTTGATTTTGATGAACTGAGCCGAGCTCTTACCGAGCTCAACTAAACGAGCTTGAGCCTAGTTTTTGTGTGATGAGCCTGAGTTGAGCTGGGCAAAGCTTAGCTCATTGACACCCCTAGCTACAATACATCAACGCTTTGTGAAAGAGGATTAAGAGTTGAGTTATTGGCAGAGTTGAACCAAAAGTACGAACATGTTTGGATTCCATCTTGGGACATGATTAGATTTATTCCTTGTCTGAGATTTCTCATTTCCATAAAGAGAAGAGGCACAAGAGTGCTATGTTACAACTTTCTTCTATAGAGAGATCTACATTGGTTTCATCATCACAACGAGGTGGTGGTAGCGTATAAGGTAGAAGAGTAAGGAGATTTGGTAATGCTTCTGATGATGAGGACCGTCTCAAATATGAGCACTGTGGGCGTATTGGGCACACCAAGGAGACATGTTGGGATCTCCATGGGTTTGCTGATGCGGACATTAGGGGCCATGTGGGACCCACACGTGGCTTGGTGGGGTCCACACAAGAAGACACATGGAGGAATATCTTTAGGACACATGATAGAGTTTTTTTAAAGTCTTTAGTTGAGTGTTTTACTATTTTACTTGATAGTTTGAGTTTTTGGAGTGTAGAACATAAGGGTCATTATGATTTTTGTTTTTGGGTCTTTTAGAAATAATGCATTGTTGCCAAGGGTATTTTATTAAGTAAGTCAACAAGTTAAAGTGGGGCTTTTTTTAGAGTGTTGGTCGAAATCCTTTAGAAGGGTTTGATTTTGGCACTTTTTGTCTTCAGAAAGTCAAGTTTTAAGTAGTTTTGAGTTTATGAAAGTATTAGGTAGAACGTAAGCTAGTAGTTTAGGAGTTTCTAATTTGGTTTCTTGCTATTTTCTTGAATTTGTGAGCTTATATATAGGGCTGCACATTTTTGTATTGGTATGATGGAAATTAATAAAAGTTTTGGCTAGTTTTGCTCCTACAAGTGGTGTTTCTCCTTCTTCTTCAAGTCTTATGCCTTGGATTAAAATTCTTGTAAGGATTACTTGGATCTTGGGGTAGGGATTACTCCAAAGGTATTTCTCTTCTCTTCTCTTCTCTTCTCTTCTCTTTCTTGTTTTGTTCTTCTTCATTCTCCTTATTTTCTTATTTTTTTCTTTTTTTATCTCTTGTTCTTTACTGATCTTCATTTTTCTGGTTTTTTGTCTTAATTGTGTGCAACCTGAGTTTTTATATAATTTCATATAGCTAGAAATTTCGGAATAATCTGAAATTTGGTATACATGCTCCTCATATACATCAGACTCACCCTGTCAAATTTTAGAATTTTCCAACGCACGAACAAGGGTATTTGGTAATTTTGGTTTTCTGCCTAGAAATTACATAATTGCCCTTTTGAGTTTCTTTCTCCTCTTTTCTCCATCTTATATTGTTTCAATTATTCTAAACCTCTTTAATCAAGTTTTTTCTTCTATTTTCATTAAATCTTGATTACTTAAAGTTAGGGGTGGCAATGTTTGACATGACCCCATGAACCCAACACGAACCCAATACAAAATAGCCAAGTTAGGCTTGACTATAAATGTGTTTCGGGTCAAAGCGGGTTGACTCGCTCTGACATGATTAATAAGTGGGTCAGGTTTGGGTTGAGCCATATAGTCATATACCCTTAACTTGACACGACACGAATTTGACCTGCCAACACAAATTGCCACATAACCCACAAACCCGACACGAAATCAGCAGGTTAAGGTTGACTGTAAACGTATTTCGGGTCTTTGACACAATTAGTAAATGGGTTAGGTTCGGGTTGAGCCATATAGTTGTATACCCTTATCTTGACATGACACGAACTGGACTCGCCAACACGAATTGCTACCCCTACTTAAAGTGTGCTTAAAGTTCAATTCTCGCTACATATCCTGGGTTTTATTGAGATTCTTTTCAATCATTTTACATCAATTTTTGGTATAAGAGCTTATGTGCTGCATCACTTTTGATATCAGAGCTTGTGTGCTGCATCACGTTCACTGGAGCGATAGTATTGATCCTTTTTCCAAGGATCTATTGGAAGAGGTAGCTTTGGTGGTTGATCTAGTGCATATAAAGTGACATCTACTTTTTCTTAGTCAGTTGCTGTTACCACAACCATTTCCGATGTAGACTTGTTACAAGAAGAGGTTGAGTCCCTTAGTCGTTTTGTGGCTCACCTAGAGCTTTCCTCTATTTTATTCTGGTGTCTCCCATCATATGGCTGGTATGCCATCCATTTTCTTTCTTTATCACCTTTGATTTAGTTGAGATAAAGTGTGGATAGTTGATGGCTCTTACTTGTCTGTTGTTGGTAAAGGTAATATCAGAGCTACTCCCACTATGCTACTATTCTTTGTGCTTCATGTCCATAAATTTACCCTGAATCTATTGTCTATCAGTCATATCATTAAATCCTTGAATAGTAATCACTTTTTATCTTTGTATTGTGTGTTTCAAGATTTGGTGATGAGGAAAATGACTGGTAGGGTCCATAAGGAAGACGCCAAGGAGGATTATATTTGTTGGACACCTCACCACTTGTTTGTTTTTGTTTCTCTTTTGTTTGTTTAGTTTATTGGGTTCACTTTCTAAGTGAACTAGTTTGTTTTTTCCTCCCCTTTTCAATGAATATTCTTTTATTTTCTTCTTAAAAAAAGATGACATTTCCTAAGTTGTTTACCACTTCTATAGTTTATTGTTTTTTGGTCCGAGGCACTTCACTGCTGTTTTCCTGATGAATAGGTTTTCATCTTGTGCGCTTGGTCATAAAGTTTCTCTTGAACTTCTTTCCTAGTGAGGAGGGTTCTAAAATTTGGAATTTTGACCGGGGGCAGGGGTGGTTCAATGAAGTCTTGCTACTCCTTGATGGGCACTCAGATGGCTTGGTGCTTCCCGTCAAGGATCTTTTGGAAAACCTCCCCCTCTTCAAAAGCTGGTTTCTTTCTTTGGCTTGTGTATTGGGGTTGTGCTTTCATTGTTGACGACCTAATAATGAAAAGGGGATTCCACATGGCAAATAGATGTTGTATGTGCCTTATTGACGCTGAATCAGTAAGTCATTTTTTTATTCATTGTGATGTGATTCCTTGCTGTGGTCTTTCTTCTGCTTCAGATTTTGAAGGTCGTGGGGATGCCATCGTCCATGAAGTTTATGCTTGAAATGTGGAATCAAGAAAAGGGTTGATGATCTTTTTCCAAGGGAGAAGTTTGTGTGGTTGGGGCTTCCTACCATTGTTTGTTGGGTTCTATGGAGAGGGCGCAACACCCACATTTTTGACAATATTGTTGTGGACCCCTCAAAGCTTCCTGAGACTTCGCTCTCTTTGTTATTTTCTTGGGTGGCTCACATCCTCTTATTCAGTGCTGTTAAATATGTTGATTGGGTGTGGGTGTTGGGGTGGGATGAAATGGTTTTCCTCTAGTTGTTGTTTGCTTGCAATACTCCTTGTATTGCTGTTTTTGGAGGTGGCTCCTCCTTGTTTCTCTTTGGTTTAATGAAAATTTTCTTTATCGATTAGAAAAAAATTGTTTTCACTTTCGAAAATATTTCTTTTTTCTAAAACATTTGGCTGCATTTGCTTTGTTTGTGTGCCAAAGTCTGACCGGATCAAATAGGACCCCAAAACTCTCAAGTGTGTGTTTCTAGGATATGTTAGAAGGGATACCGATGTTATCGTCCCTTTTTTCTCATAAGCGCTTTTTTTTTTTTTGATTTTTTTAGCCCATTCCAATCTTTGCTCCCAAGTCTTCTTTTTAAGGGAGAGTTCTAGTGAAGTTATGCCTTTCTTGCCATTACTTGTTCCTTGACTTCCTTCACTTATCTTTGATGTGGTGTTAATAGAGAGGGGGAAGCTTGGGAATCTCAAGGCAGTAGGTGGTGTCAGTAGCGAGGGGGAGCTTGGAAAGGAAAGGAATGGAAAGTATACACAATGAAGGGACTAAAGGGAAGCATTCTTCTCATATCTTTTGCAAGAAAGCTTATTTGATCCACATAAACAAGGTTCATCTCTTTCTTAACCTTGAAATGTCCTTCATGATTTCATTCTTTCTATTGTTTTCGGAAATGGTGTTCAATCTTGCACTAAACACCGTTTATTTAATTTTGTTTCATACAAGCCTTATCTCCTTCATTCCATACCTCGGTATTTGCTCTGTCTTTTGTGTTTTTGCCTCGTAGCATATTAGAAGCTCTTTTTTAACCACTTGGAAGGTTGCAATGGAAGAAGAGATGAGGGCACTTGGAAAAAAACCACACTTAGGAGATGATGGACCTTCCAAAATGAAAGAATCAATTGGGTGCAAGTGGGTGTTCATTGTAAGACATCTGTCCAATGTTTTAGTGAAAAGATGCAAGGCATGATTGGTAGCCAAGAGGCACACAGACATATGACATCGACCATCAGTAGACCACCAATCACTAAAATGAACTCTATAAGAGTTCTCATCTATCTTGCTGCCAATTAGGGATGGTCTTTGTTGCAATTTGATGTAAAGAATGCGTTCTTACATCGAGATCTTGAAGAAGTGGTGTACATGAAGCCTTCTTCTGGGATTATGTTTTTAGTTGAGAAAGAGAAAGTGTATAAACTGGAAAAGGCTTTGTATGGCCTGAAGCAATCCCCAAGGGTTTGATTTGAACGTTTTAAAAATGTTATGGTAAGGTATTAATAGTGCCAAGTAGTTCATACACCGTTTCGTGAAATGTCAGGTGACATATTGGCTATATTGATTGTCTGTGGATGATATTGAAGTGTCTTGGAAGTTGGAAATGATGAGTTGGAGGTGAGGCAACTAAAGGAGAGATTGACACATGAATTTGAAATTAAGGATTTGGGCTTGTTAAAGTACTTTCTTGGTAACATAAAAGAAGTACTTTCTTCCTTGGAATTGAGGTTGCCAACTCTAAGAAGGGGATCTTCATTTCTCAGCGGAAATACATGTTTTAATCTTTTGCAAGAAACCAACTTAACAGGTTGTAAACCTTGTGAGACCCCAATCGATCTAAATCATAGATTGAAGGAAGAGAGCGTGGCCTAATTGATTCTGGGAGATATCAAATATTGGTGGGATAACTCATATGTTTGTCTCTTACTGGACCGAACATTGCTACATTGTTGTGTTGTCAACCAGTTTATGCATGCACCTACTAGATCTCATTTAGAGGCTGTGTACAAGATTCTTGGATACTTGGAGGGATGCCCTGTGAAAAGGCCTTCTATATACTAAGAGAGGACACCTCCGTTTAAAGGCCTATAATGATGTTGTTTGTGCTTGTTTATTTTGAAGACCAACACTCAACTTCTAGTTATTGTACTCTTGTGGGTGGCAACCTGATGCAGGAGCATACCATGTCAAGAAGAAGCTAGAAGACCATAGGCAGTTCTCTTTGTCAAGTCTAATAGAATAGTTTATTTTTCTGTTATTTTCTTATTTTAGAAGTATTAATTAGTGGTAATTTTGTAATAAGGCTAATAGTGCCATGGTTAGTTTAGTTTTTAGTTGTAATCTCGTTTTTCACTTTGGGCCCAATTTTTATATGACCAAAACTTGACGTTTTGAATTGATTTTGGTGTCATTAGATATGTTATTTAGTTACCTTTCTAACGAGACCAAAATTGCGCAAATCCGAGGTGATTTGGGAAAGTTATGACCAAATTACTAAGGGGGTGTTAAAAAATAGGAATAATGTTTTTTTTAAAAGTCTTCAATTTTAGTAGTTTAGACTTTAAGAAATTTTATGTTTTGGAAAGTAGGAATTACTTGTACAACAAATTATTAATGTTTTTAGCAAGTTTAAGATTTTAGAAAGTGTGTTTTAGGAAGTCTTAAATTTTAAAATAGTTTCTTTTTTTTAGAAAGTTTCAAATTTTTTAGGATGTAAACCTATTTAAAGGCACCTTTTATGTAATAAATAATAGTTGAAGATGAATATTTGAAAAGAAAATATATGTGTGTTGAAGTGGGTGTGGTATCCCAAGTTCTCTCCCAACCCCTCACATGAGGTGAGCATCTACCATTTTCTTTTCTCTTATATTCTCTTCTCCAATAATATCTTCTTCTTTTTTTTGTTTACTTTTCTTATGGACTATTGTTCTACATCATATTTGGTATCTGAGTCAGATTTTCAATCAATTCCTGTTACTTGGGATCCTTGGATTCAACAACATAATCAGTTTTTGTTTTAGGGTTCTTTCAAAGTGCCTATGGGGTTTCTCCAAAGGGTCTCAGTGTAAATAAAGACATCATTCAATTCTTCTCTTAAAACCCTAAAATCTTTTTGGGTTATTTCTATTATTCTAGGGCTACCCTAAATCCTTTTGGGGTCTTCCTGAAAAGGTTTACATCAACCTAATATTTTCGAGCAAATCCTAAAATTTCTAAATTATACATTATTTTGGGTGTGATGTTTCTTTCACTTCAGAAGAGTATAAGGCATTTGTACAATCCCTTTATGAAGTTAAATTGCAGATGCAACTTGATAATGCGGAAAATAATCTTTACTGCGCACGTAAGTTTTAGAGCCATGACACCTGGTTCTACCATTATATTCAACATCACAAAAAGATTCTTTTTATGGAGATGGAAAGGCGGAAAGTGATTAAGGTATTTCTAGATTTAGAGGAGCAAATCATGGCTATCCACAGGAAGTTTGAGGCTAACAAAAAACAACATGAGGAGGATTCTCCCTGGAAGATGGAATCTCCCAAAGAACATGAGCCAACATCCAAAGAGGTTTCCCAGCATGTGGAGTCAACTAAGGACTGTGAACCAACCTTCATTACTCCTTAAAGGAACCACAAATTGAAGACAAAAAAGAACATGTGGAAGACATCAAGTTGCAGCCTAAGAAAGTAAGCATGCCTCAAGATGATCACATTGTAACTTCCTTTATGATTCATTCAATGTTATTGTCCCAACTAATTGAAGACTCTCAAGATGAAGTTTTCATCATCGAATTTGAAGATTCCTCTACCACAAGTTTGTGGTCGAACTTTTTCAAACCTTGGGAATATGATGCGGGGGTATACCATGTCAAGAAGAAGAAGCTAGAGGACCATGGATAGTCCCTCTCTGTCAAGTCTAGTAGAGTAGTTTATTTTTCTGTTATTTTCTTATTTTAGAAGTATTAATTAGTGGTAATTTTGTAATAAGGCCAATAGTGCCATTATTAGGGTGTTTTATAGTTATAATCCCGTTTTTCATTTTGGATCCCATTTTTTTATAACTAAAACTTGATTTTTTGGCTTGATTTTGGTGTCATTAGATGGGTTATTCAGTTACCTTTTTAACGAGACTAAGATTATGCAAATTGAGTGATTTGGGAAAGTTATGACCAAATACTAAGGGGGTGTTGGAAAAAATGGGAATTGTGTTTTTTTTTTTTTAAAGTCTTAAGTTTTAGTAGTTTAGACTTCAGGAAATTTTATGTTTTAGAAAGTATAGGAATTAGAAAAACTTGTATAACAAGTTATTAATGTTTTTAGCAAGTTGAGGATTTTAGAAGTGTATTTTAGGAAGTCTTAAATTTTAGAATATTTTCTTTTTTTAGAAAGTTTTAAATATTTTAGGATGTAAACCTATTTAAAGGCACTTTCTATGCAATAAAATACAGTTGAAGATGAATATTTGAAAAGAAAACACATGTGTGTTGAAGTGCATGCAGTATTCCAAGTTCTCTCCCAACCCCTCACATGTGGTGAGCATCGACCCTCTTCTTCTCTCTTATCTTCTCTTCTTCCCCAATAATATCTTCTTTCTTTCTTGTTTACTTTTCTTGTGGACTATTGTTCTGCATCACAACCTAGTTACATAGAGGAATAGGAAGCAATCTGTTGTGGCAAGGTCAAATGTAGAGGCTAAATTTTGGTCTATAACACATGGATTTGTGAACTCTTAAGGATCAAGATACTCTTAGCCAATTGGGATTCCCAATACAAGGATCAATGAGCTTATATTGCAATAATAAGGCAACAATCGACATTGTACACAATCTGGTCCTACATGATAGGACGCAACACATGGAAGTAGATTGTCACTTCATTAAAGACTGTATGAAGTTTGGAACTATTTATATACCATTTGTTAAGACTGGAGATCAACTTGTTGATATACTAATGAAGGGGTTAAACAGTGTCCAGTTTTCTTCAGTTATTAGCAAGTGCGGATGTGGGATTTCTATTCTCTGGCTTGAAGGGGAGTGTAGGAGAAGGTGTATGCATC
>JAOXJP010008831.1:0-17914 GCA_025762735.1 Platanus orientalis | reverse complement strand
ATGTGGCTGAGTTTGTTTCTAGATGTTTAACTTGTCAGTTAGTGAAAGCTGAACATCAAAGACCATCAGGTTTGCTTCAATCATTGGAAGTACCTGAATTGGAAATGGAAGCATATAGCTATAGATTTCATATGTGGATTGCCGAAGACAAGCAAGGGTTACAATTCTATCTAGGTCATTGTGGATAGGTTGACTAAGTCAGTGTACTTCTTATTGATGAAGATGACCTTTTCATTGGATAGATTAGCTAAGATGTATATAGATGATGTAGTCAAGTTACATGGTATTCCCATTGGGATAGTTTCGGATCGAGATGCGAGGGTTACTTCGAGATTCTAGATGAGCCTACAACAAGCTTTGGGAATGAAGTTAAACTTCAGTACAATGTTTCATCCACAATCAGATGGACAATCTGAATGGACTATTTAGACTCTAGAGGATTTGCTTTGTGCCTGTGTTATCAATTTTAAAGGCAGTTGGGATGTGCATCTACCATTAATGGGACTTGCATATAACAACAGTTATCAGGCTAGTATTCAGATGGCACCGTTTGAGGCATTATATGGTAGGAAATGTCAATCACCGATTTATTGGGAAGAAGTTGGTGAGAGAAAGCTATTAGGACCAGAGATTGTATAGTTAACTACTGAGAAGATCAAGTTGATTCGTGATCGGATTTCGATGGCACAAAGTAGACAAAAGAGTTATGCTGATGAGAGAAGAAAGGATTTAGAATTTCAAGAAGGCGAAACTGTGTTTCTCAAAGTATCACCTTCTAAATAAATCATGAGATTTGGAAAGAAAGGAAAACTGAGTTCCAAGTACATTAGACCTTTTAAGATACTGAAGAGAGTTAAAAGTGTGGCTTATGAATTAGCATTACCTCCGAAATTGTCGCATGTTCATAAGGTTTTTCATATTTCTATGTTGCAAAAGTATGTTCGAGATCCGTTACATGTATTTGAGTATGAGTTGCTTCAAGTGCAAGAGGACTCATCATACAAGGAGCAACCTGTACAAATTTTGGATCGCAAGGAGCAAACTTTGAGAACTAAAATAATTCCATGTGTTAAAGTGCTTTAGAGGAATCATTCTGTCGAAGAAGCTACGTGGGAAGGCGAGGAGAATATGAAAGCAAAGTACTCCTATCTATTTGAGGACTAAAGGTATATTTTTATTTTTATTTTGAGGATGAAAGTTATTATAAGGGGGGAGAATGTAATACCCAAGATTTGTATATGCATTTTCATTATTTTTATGTCCTTATGACAGAATTATAGACCTAAAAATATAGGGAAACTTTGAAATTAGATGAAAAATAGTAAACCTGATAAGTTTATTATGAAAAATATATAAAAAAAATGTCTCGTAATCTAGAGTCCTACACAATAAACAGTTCAAAAAACGGAATTCTATAAAAAAAGTTAAAGTCATTTTAGTCTAGTGGCAAAACCATAAATAACTCAAAACATTATAAAATCGTGATTAATGCAAAAATCGTCTTTTATTTTTTAGGAACACCTCCTATATCTATAAGAACGACCTAAATTTGAACTCAAACTTTAGAAGCTTATTAGAACCAAGGAAGGAAGAGAAAAGAAGGGATTTTGGAGAAAAAAATTGGGGATTTTAAAAAATTAAGAATTTTTAAGGTCTAAACTGAGGGATTCGTGAAGAACAATAGAGAGATTAATTGGATTCTTTAAGTATAAGGCAAATATAATTTACATATGTTTCAATTCGTTTTGATATTAAGATTCTTAGACTATGCATGAGTTTTTGATGATTTTACATTAAAAAGTCAATAAAAAGTTAGTTTTTCAGCAAAATGGTAATTTCAAGTTTATGCATGATTTTAATCCGAATTTGGGAAAACTCAAAATAGGTTTTAAATTCTGTTTTGGATTATATCTCAGATGGGTTTAGTGTTTTGCTTCCGTTTTTACATTCCTATGGTTTAAATAGATGTTTTTAAGTCAAAATTGTAGTGTTTTAGACTAGTTTTGATCTTATGCTTTGATGTTGATTTCATTAGTTGTTTTAGAATCAAAATCCTGTCAATTTTATCTCTATAATATGATCCTAAGTTCTAAAAATCTCTATACATTTGCTTTTAGTACTATGCTTTAGGTGGGTTACAATTCCATGTGTGTTATTGTTCTTCAAATCTGGAAAAAAATCTGAATTATTAGTTCTTATTAGTTCATACCTGATTTATATCTCAGTTTCTTATGTAAATCTGATTGATAATTTTTGTTTAAACTCTATCCTTCATATTAGCATGATCTATGTATGTATCTTTGATTGGTTATGGGCCCCTTTTCATCAAAGAGGAAAGTTTGATGTCTGACCCTCCGCATCAGGTATAATAGGTGTGTTTGGACCTCATCACGGGGTATAATACATGTGTCTGGCCCTCCGTACCGGGTACAATAGGTATGTCAAGTACCCAATCATCAGGTCACATTAATAGGTGAAAATCATGGTTCGATTATTTTATTTAGTTATGTTCTAACATCAGTTGTTTGTTCCTGTTTCGGATATCTAATTGTTCTGTTCTGTTTTAGATATCTGCCTATTCTGTTATCCGCTAGCTGATGGTTTAATCTCTGTTTCTGACTTGGTATCTCAATTATGTTATTTTCAGTTATTTGTATTTTTAGTAGATATAGTATATGTATCTCAGTTCTGTTTCTATTCACTTTATCTCAGTTCAGTTCAGTTATGTTTTAGTTTCAGCATGTGTTTTAGTCTATTAACATGTTTTAAGTTCTATAAAATATTCTGCTCAGTTAGCCCATATTCCTGTAATTGTGATGTATGTTTATGGTACATTGTTGAGTTATCAATCTCACTCCGTTGTTGACAAACATTTCAGGTGATGAGAATTTAGAGGTGGACCTTATAGATGAGTTATAGACTATTGGTGATATGATCCGAGGCATGAGGTTGATGCCATGAGTGGAGAGTTATTTTCAGTACTTAGCTAGTTTATTTTCAGTATAAGTGATTATGTAGTGAGAATCAGTTGTATCCTCAGATTTAGTTACATTATAGTTATTTGATATTCTTTAGTTTGTCAGACTGATGTTATTTCATATGATTATGTAGTGAGGATCAGTTGTATCTTCAGATTTAGTTGCATTACAGTTACTTGATATTCTTTAGTTTGTTAGACTAATGTTATTTCATATATGAGATTGGTTTGGTTTATTATTTTGCTACGAGAGAGATTATTGTGATATGATGATTAGGATATGATATTCCACTGTATATAAAGATAAATAAATAACAAAATATATAACTTATACATATTTATATATAAATATAAGTATAAGTTCTGGGAATGCTGCACACCAAACTTCGGGTTCATTAGTGCACTATGGATTTAGGGTATGATAGCACATTTAATATCCAAAACTTGAAAATTGTTCATACCTTACCCGAACCAGGCATGAAAACATAGCATATGAAAACACAACCCTATGTACTCAAGAGTCATACAATAGGTCGTCCCCAATAATCAAAGACCCTGAGGGGCCAAACTTTTCAAGAAAAATGGAAGATTTCAGCAAAATAAATTTTCAAAACCTCTTTTAAAAGAAAAATAAAAAATCCAGCTGATCCAGGCTTCAAAGTTCAATCATCAATGAATCAGCACTATCAACCATTGAATACAACCGTCTATCTCATAAGGGAAGTCTTCTTCACAACAATCAATGACTCTGGGATAAAGGAGCAACTAAAAGCAAATTGAGCTAAAGCATCATCTCTAGCAAAGTAGAATTCACGGGCCAACAAAGGGCTATCCACGGCCAAGCAAAGCTAGAGATGACACCTTATCTCCCCAAAGAAAAAAAGCGGAGATGATGCGTTATCTCCTATCAATTGTGATTGGAGATAACCTGTTACGTCCCCAAAAAAATAGCAAAAACAAATCAAGATGAAGCATCATCTCCAACAAAGGGCCATTCATGGCCAAGCAAAGCTGGAGATGACACCTCATCTCCTTAAAGGAAAAAGCAGAGATGATGCATTATCTCCCATCAATTGTGATTGGAGATAACCCGTCACCTCCTAAAAAAAGCAACAATAAATAGAGATGAAGCATCATCTCTAGCAAAGTGCCATTCACGCCAAGCAAAGCTGGAGATGATACCTCATCTCCTAAACAAAGAGTAAAGATGATATGCCCCCCTCCATCAATGGAGGTTGATGTATCATCTTTAATCAAATAGCGAACAAAGGAATTTGGGCCCAGGCCCTTGAGAAATGAATTGGGCCCAAGCCCCTGAGCAATAAATTGGGCCTAGGCCCCTAAGCAATGAATTGGACCCAGGCCCCTGAGCAATGAATTGAGCCCAGGCCCCTAAAAAATGAATTGGGCCTAGGCTCATGAGCAATGAATTTGGGCTTAGGCCCCTAAGCAATTAATTGGGCCCAGGCCCCTGAGCAAGGAATTTGGGCTTTCGCCCCTAAGAAATGGATAAGGCCCAGGCCCCTAGCAATGAATTTGGGCCCAGGCCCTTGAGAAATGAATTTGGGCCCAGGCCCCTAAGCAATTACTTTGGGCCTAGGCCCCTGAGCAATGAATTGGGCCTTGGCCCCTGAGCAATGAATTAGGCCTCGGCCCCTAAGCAAAGAATTTGGGCCTTCGCCCCTAAGCAATGGATTGGGCCTTGGCCCCTTAACGATGAATTGGGCCCCAACCCCTCAGCAATGGATTGGGCCTCAACCCCTCAACAATGACTTGGGCCCTAGCCCTTCAGCAATGAATTAGGTCCCAACCCCTCAGCAATGAATTAGGCCTCAGCTACTCAACAATGAATTGGGCCCTGGCTCCTTAGCAATGAATTGGGCCTCAACCCCTCAACAATAGAATTAGGTCTAGGATCCTTCAAAACAATGTTGATCCCAAGGGATCCCCATAATTTTGAAGCAAACCTAGTAAATCCCCCAACATGAACCAACAAATAAATGAAACCCTGTAGTCCACTCCGCCAACAAAGTGACCTTAGCCAAAGCCATCCTTATAACAATATTTGATAAAAAATGATGCATCGATCATTTTTGACCTTGATATCAGGCCGTGTAAATGTTTAGTGAGGACTTCACCTCACAGAAAATGATAAATTTCAACATCACAGATTGCTTATCGGGCATAGGTAAATGTCGATCATCATTCCATCGCCTACGTAACATGAGAAAACATGAATACTTAACACCGATCTTTGTAATCTCCATGGCTTTAGGAGTTAAGCCCAAAAACTTCTTGATATGCTCTACTTAGCCCACCGTAGGTTCGGTGAGGGACTCTAGGTTGCCTCACCAGAAATAGCTGAAACTGTTGACATGACAGATTGTTTTTTGGATATAGGCAAGTGTCGACATCATTCCATAGCCTATATATCATGACAACCGGCTTTGAAAATTAGTTGAAATAGGTATGTAGCACTGATCCTCTATGATCTCCATGGCTTTCAGAACAAGCCTAAAAACTTCCTGACAGCCCTAATCAGGCCACCACAGGTTTGGTGGGGGACTCTAGGTTGCCTCACCAGAAATGGTAGAAATCATTGACATAACAAACTGTCTACCCGGGTATAGACAGATGTTGACATCGATCCATAGCCTATATACCATGACAATCATCCTTGGAAATTGATTGAAACATATATATAAGACCGATTCCTCGGAATCCCTATGGCTTTCGAAGTAAGCCTAAAAACTTCCTGACATACCTCATGTGGGCCATGTAGGTTCGCTAAGTCTTGTTGGTCCCCAACTTTGTAGAAAGGCCTTCACAGATAAACTACCTATCTGGGGTGTAGGTTGGCATCATCACTTCATAGCTTGCGTATTATGCCAGCCATATTTATAGATTGGATGGTTGAAATAGATAAATAGCACCAGTCTCTCAAGATCCCATGGCTATCGAAACAAGCCCAAAATTTTTTCCACAATCCTTATCGGCAATCTCTAAACCATGAACAAATTGCCGCTTAACATCTTAGTTATTCAAACATAGCTGAATGTTACACTTTAATTCATAGCCTATGTATTATCTTAGCACTAATACCATTAGGGAGTTATGTATAATACATAACATTAGGTTCCTTCTTATCACAACCCCCATAGCTTCCGGAGAGAGTGTAACAACATCTCCAGTCCCGGCTAGTCCTCTTCCTACACTCTGTCAGAGACGGGACAATTGTAGGGCATGACCCACTTGTGATGTCTATTATAAGGATGTAAACATGCATCACAATTTAATCCATAAATTTTGTAAAATTCCTAAGGCCATAGCCAGACTTATATCATGCTTGAAGAATCATCCTCACAGGAAACAGGTTACTTATGAGAAAAACCCATCATTGCTTCTTGAGAAAGAGCTCATAACATTTCTCTACATGTCCAAACCAAGCCACCCTTCCAATTCAAATTTTTGCACAGCCCAATCCAAACCTTTGAATGGCTTACCTGCATCGGCCACTCCAGTTAGTACTTTATTTGCCGCATGATTTACTAATGGCTACCCCATGACATTTGTTCGACATCGACAACAAGCAATGCCACACTTCGATCCATCAAGTCTATGAAATGCTAGCTTCCAGCCATAATGTTTATTTTATTTATAGTCTAAAGAACTATCAAGCTTGAGTATTGATTCACAGTATGGGTTACTTGTGAGAAAAACCCTTCCATAGCTTCTCGGGAAAGAGTGCAACAACATTTCTCTGTAAGTTCTGACGGTCACCGTTCAACAGATTGACCTGTTAGCACCAACCTTGGTGACACTTGCTTATTAGGACATAAGCATTATGTTGCATTCACCCTCAAATGTTCTGTGTTATACCTACTTTAGTAAAGACTGGGTTGCTATCACCTAGGCAAGACACAACAATCGATTCTACGGGATCTCGCTTTAGCTTTTGCAAAGAGTCATATAAATACTCCCTTGTACGTCCCCTTGCCCTGACAATGTTTAAGTGGGACAAAAATATTCTCATAGATCAATCCATAGCCTATGTATCCATCATTTTATGGATGCATATCACTGACCTTCCAAGGTCCTATAGCTTTTCTAGAGAGAGCTCCCAAAATCTCTTTGTGAGTCCTATAAAATACAACATTCGCCTAAGTTGGACAAAGTCAATGTTGTAGATCGATCCTGGTATGTATCATAACCAATGTAAATCCATATGTGTCTTTGAAAGTGATATTTAGCGCATATGTACCATGATTGATGTAAAACCAAGCAGTGTTCAATCATGACTATATACATTTTCCATAGCTTTTCTAGGGAGAGCTTCACTAACATCCCTCATTGAGTCCCATTAAAACTCTCAAGGACAATCACAAAAAGACGTTCGAGCAATCAACTTCACAAATGAATCAATGATCACTCAATACAACAAATGGAAAACATGTCAACATGTAAACTTCATAAGAAACTTTAAATAATTCACACAAGTTGAATCATTAAGCTAGCTAGAAGCAAATAAAAGTGCATAAGTTATCTAAATGGTTCATGTGTTTATAGCTTTTATGTGATTGATTTTCCGAAGTGTTTTCCGCAATGTTTTCAAGTAGTTGTACCCAATGTCGATGACTTACATGCCTCCCGATGCACCACATATGCTAATAGTAACACTCGAGGAGCCAGAGAAAATGTTAATTGCTTGTGTATAACTCGTGAATAGCCTATGTTTCCAAAACCAAGAAAGTCCCTCTATCGGTGAAGACCTAATATTGAAAATTAGAATGAAGGTATTTCCAAAACGCCGAAAGAGTCTACTTTTGACCCGAGAAGGCATTTCGAAAAGTAAACTCATTTCAAAACCTCGATCCAAAGTCAATGACAAATTCAGCCCATCAATATTTTCTCAGCCAAAACTGATCTACATTTCAAAAACCACCCATCCAATATCCATGAATTACATGCAAAGAAGAAACATGGTCTTTCCCAAGTCAAAATTAGGGTACTTCCTTCTTTGTTATATGTGGCGAAGCCACACATACTAAAGAGGGGCATCTGTCAACACCCAAATTTTGACTCGGGTCATGTGCTAACATAAGGACAGCATAACATCATTCAAGCAATCAAGATTCCAAACAACCATGGCTTAGAAAGAGGAAACCTAGACTTTAAGAGGTTAGGCATCCCCAAAGAAGTCTTTACAGATACTCCAATCGCAAATGAACCAGTTAAGACACCTTATTACAACTCAAAATGCACCATTTCAAGACAAACCCTAATCTTTCACAAAAGCATCATCAAGACTTTGTGGGTCCATATTTTAGAACTCCATCCATGTCATCAGCAAGTTCTCCACCTTCTGTAAGCCTTTCTTCAGGAAAGCATCATAGGTGGAAAAATTACCATTTTGCCATTTTACCTTCAAAGGCCTAGAACTCACTATTTGTAACTCAAATCACTAAATTTCTTCCGTCAACATAAGCCTTCTTGTCATGAAGCATCACAGATGAAGAATTCTTATTTTCACAATTTTTGGCCCATGGGCAAAAAATTACCATTTTACCCTTTTCACCTTAAAGTATTTACCCCTGGACCCTCAAAAGGCCCTCGAAGCTTCTCTTATCATCATAATGGTGTAATTTCAGATCCTATACATCCCTGAGTCTCCCAACTCTGAGGAACTCAACACTAAACAGACATTGCTCGAGACTGATAATAGCCAATTTCTCAATCTATGAAGACCTTGACCAAGAAATGACCCTTGGAAGAACTCTCAGAGATTCATTCAATCTCCAAATCTAGAAAGGTCGATAGCCATATTTTGCTCTCGGCCTTATCTTTAAATCCTCAGGTCTGAGAAGGGAATTCAGAATCTTGAACCCCTATGAAATCTCAAATCTTCCCAAGGGGCAAAAGGCCATTTTGCTATTTTTTCTCATATGGAGCCAAATTGTTCTCTAAAACTCCAAATCAGGATCAGTCGATGTCCATCTCTTCAGAATCGTGAGGGCTTGAAAAAACTATCTAAGGAGCATGAACTTTTGTAAAACTTATTTGCCAAGATTCCCTTAAATACTCTGAAAAGTGCAACAAATCAGGTCTAAAAATTAGGTGCTCAACCGGCTCCTGGGAGTTAACCTAAATTCAAAAATTTAGTTGGTTAGTGGCCACCCCACAGTAAATTCAGGGCCTTCAAACTATTAAATTTGCACCAGATTATAGAAATCTTATAGCCTAAGCCACTTTTTTTGCCCAAGCCAAGAAAAAACACTTTTCGTTTGTATTTGGCATGTAGAATGCCCTTAAAAATTCCATTAGACTTAGAATACAACAAGGTCAGGTCCATTTTCTTAGTTTTACCCCTTTCTTCAAAATATCATTTCACAAACTCCTGATTCGGAGCATGTCTAGCAACTCAATTCCATCTATCTTTAGGCAGCTATAGAAGCTTGATCCCTCTAAGTAAACCTTCTTTGAAAAGCTCTCGATAATTGTCCTGGAATCCGATATTCGATCTATCAGCTCTTGTAGCTCTAGAACTCCCCAAGCTTTAATTACCCCAAAGTTGGTCCACATCAGAAATCTACATAAAAACCAGTAGCATTTCCAACCTTGAATCCCCCAATTGCCCAAAACAAGGTTTTTAACCTAGTTTTCTATCCAAGCATTGGAATTTAGCGTAGTCAAAGGCTATGGATCACCTAAGCTGGGGGCCATCTTTCACCTAACATTTTTCATAATCAATTTTATCATTTTTCCCTTCCAAAATGCATTTGAGAGCTTTTTAGGTCAAAAAACCCTGATTTTACCCCTTGCCCTTTTCGTAATTTGGTTCTGACTGGACCAACGCGATCAGAGTGTTTGTAACATCTGGAATTGACACTGTCTAGGCCAACTTCCAAGCTTGAGAGCAAGCAATGAGTGATGACACAGTGAGGGTTTGAAAAATCAGAAGTAATCATTGCTTAATTAAATGAGCTAAAGCTAAAATATTTTGCATTAAATGCATTCACACCTTAAGGCCATTTTTGGCAACCCTTGGATTGACATCTTCGCATTTGTTTTCTCACTCTCCTCCCTTGGATCTGGTCCTTGGATTTCAATTCCCTAGAAATCCCATCACACCCTCCCAATTAGCATCCCATGTCATTCCATTAAAGACTACAACCACTAAGGTTTTGCCAAAAGGCATCTCCTATATCTCCCATCCACCTCTCCCATCCATGCTCAATAGCACACCCTTAATCCCACCCTTCATTCAAGAAACATAAACTAAATCAAACCCTCCATCTAGCCACCTCACCTATCCATGCCCCTTAGCTCAAATCAATTCGAACCTTCCACCTAAATCTAATCTTAGTCATCCACCTTATTTAGGATAGAGATCATCCCTAGCCTCCACCTAGAAAACCCTAGGAGCAATCCCCACCATACACTACACCAATTTGAGGCTATAAATAGCCCCAAATTCGTGCAACCCCAGGTTGGGAGGACAAAACCCTAAGGAAGAGGAAAAAGAAGAAGAAAAAAAGAAAGATTTGCAAACCCTAGGCCACTTTAGACCCAAGGTAAGCCTAAACCTAAGTTTAATTCACCCCCCTTAATCATATGTCAATTTTACATACTGTTATGCTGTCTAATTCATGGTAGAGCATTGCTCTAATTCGGGTTACACAGTAGAGGCTCAACAACCTTTACTTGTTTTCATTTTTAACCTATTTCTATGCCAAATTTCTTGTGAATTTTGTAGAGGTCTAGTTAAGCCCAAATTTTACTATGTTATACTAGAGATGTATGTTAGATGCTGGATTTAATTTCATGATATTAGGGGTTGTGGAAGGCTTCGAGATGGCCCTCAAAACAGACCTAAAAAATCAAGTCTTTTGAGACCTAGTTTGGTGAATATTTGGTGATTTTAGTTTGAATTTTCTAAGCATGAAATGAAGTTTAAATTTTTATATGATGTTCATATATATGTTTCCTACTAGCATGCTTAATTTTATAATTTTTTTTAAAACCCTAAGGGTTCCAAAATCGAGAAATCCATCTGTTGGATTTTCTCTTAGTAACTAACGCCTAATTTTTAGGGAATTAAAAATCAGGCATTAAACAAATAGGCGACAAGAGAAAATCAGGCATTGAGATCTAGGAGCCACCCTAGGGAGCCTTAATTCTTCTCCAGCCCTGTTCTATGGCAGACCTAGCTTCTGGAATTCAACCATGTGCTCATGCACCTTTGTGGGCCCTCATTTCTGCCCCAACGCCTGAATTTAATTTCAGGCGTTGAAGTGAATTCTAGGCATTAAACCTAGGCTTAAAAATCATGTTTTTTTCTAAAATTTAGCTAAGTCTGAGTTCAACCTTAGGTTATTAGTGCATTTCCCCTCTAGGCCCCACTTTTGCCTCCTAAAAACCTAACTTGGCTACTGATTTAGCACCTAATGCCTGAATTTCCCCTGAATTAAAATTCAAGTATTGAACATTTAGGCGTTAGACCAAAAAACTAGTGTTAGGCCTATAATAGATGACCATGTGGCCTACTTTGGGAGATCATATCCACGTGGCCTGAAGCCAAGACCCCTAGGATTGCATAGTGCAACCTTAGGTAGCCTCCTTTAACCCAAACCATGGGTCCCACAGTGCTACGACCCACCAAACCAATCTAAAAGACCACACAAAGGTGCTAATCTGACCAGCTTCCCCAAAGCCTGATTTTTACCCTGAATTAAAATTCAAGTATTGAAAAATTAGGCATTGAGGTAAAAACAGATGTTAAGCTTGTAAGACAAAAAATAATTTCTTTCCCTTTCTATCCCTTCTGTTAGGGTTAACACTTAACCCTAAGGAACCAACCAGTGAACCATTTAGAGGGGTTCATCATCCCTCTAAAGACCTAACCTACAAGGGCACTCATGCAATTAGAATATGACAAAATAAAGAACAGTTTCTGGACTTTTCATAAACCAATGCCTAATTTTCACACTAAATTAAATTCAGGCATTGAAAAGTAAGGCATTGAGAGTAAAATCCAGCAAGCTTTTAATTCAATATTCATAAAGCATGGGCATTGTCATAAGACTAAAACTTGTATGAATGGGAAAAGCCACCCTAAAAAAGTGGGTATTTAGGGTGCCTATCAGCTTCCCCAAGTGCAACCAAACAACATACCCTAAATCTTAGGAACACAAACCAGTGTTAGGAGTTAAAGCTTAAACCTTCGGGTCTAGACTTCTCCACTTTCCCAAAGAGGAGAATTGATGTCCAACTCCATCGGCTAAACCCTGAATTGGTGGTGACTCCAAAAAAAAAGCCCAACCCCCTCTCTCGCAAAAATGGGGGGGTTGGCAACCAACAAGCCGAAGTGGGTGCCCCACGTCCACATATACCTTTCTTAATCTTAATGAAGCTTGTGTTTTCAAGTCTTAACCCTTAGCAACTTGGGAACAAATCCATCCTTAGCTTCAAGTGCTTGGAACTTGTCTTCCTTCTTAAGAACCAAGAGCACTTGATGATTACAAACATGACTAAGATATGCAATGAGCTCATGCGATGCCTAATCTACTGCTCCATGTATTTTACAATTTATGGAATTGAGAATTGACATTAACAATCTCCCCCTTTGGAAATTTCATGACAAAACATAATGAAATACATGGATGGAGTACAATAAATATATCCAATGAATTTACAAACTCCATGAAAATGTAAGAGTTAACATTTACACAAATAAGGCTAAATGATGTGTCTTGAAATCTTGAACTCTTGAATTCTTAAACTCACCTTGAAGTGTGCTTAGGCTTTTAGTTCAAGTTCTTTGCTTAGATGCTTGGCCTCACAACCTAAAATCACATTTGACAGATGTGGGAATTGCAAAAAAGGTCTATAACCCACTTTGGGGTGTTTGAAGTCGTCACCAACTCGGGTTTTTACATACTGGGTTGGATGCCTACCTCCTTTCCCCTGATACGGGCTTTTTAGGGCTCGGGCTAGGCACTTGGGCCTAGGGTTGACTCTCGACTGGTCTAGTTTTCAAGGATCTGGGTAAGCTGTTTGGTTGCAATTGGGGAAGGTGTTAGGCACCCCAATTACCCACCTTTTTAGGTGACTCCTCTAACCTAGCAACTTCCAAGTGTGAGTAAGCAGAAGTGTGTGTATGTGTTCATTTTGTTTCATTGGTCTGGACCACCCCTATGGTGTAATCACTACAATCGCACCTGAGACAGTCTCAGGCTGCCTATATACCCCATCTTGTGTGGTTCTATGTTCCTATGGTTTTGTCGGGATCAGACTACATGTAGTTCTAATATTTGTAAGCCTCGATAGTTAAGTATGTTTGACTATGAGACTGATTCAGGGTTGGTTCATTTTTTAGGGTTGTATGTACTCACATAGTACTCCCCGCTGCTGAAATGTGTTAATGAAAGGGGGTCAATACTATGTTATACTAATATGAGTGTTTTATGGACCTAATTGGGCTTTGGCCGAGTCCTAGGGTCTTTGGGTCGTGAACCAGTACAACATGACCCTAAGGTAGGGTGGTGACTTTAAAGAAGTCAAAAAGGATTGAAAAGAAATGATTGGGTCGGGTTACTCAGCCGGATCGCACTGACGTAGCAACTACAATACAAGTTTTGTCTCCCAGGTAAAATTTAGGTGTTTGGATGTCTAGATGTCGAGTTCTAGGCTTGGTCTATGTACAAGACTAAATAAGGGTTTTGAGAGGTTATTTTTGTTCGTACACCTAATCTCCTAGCCATACACTTGATCTCCCATAGAGTGAGAGTTTAGGTGTACTGTCCCAGAAAGACCCCACTTGGTCATTTCAATGGAAGTCTTTCGTTAAGGGTTTCTAAGGGTCTATGGGTCTTTTCATACCATGGGGCCCACAGAAGCAGAAGGGTAGCCTGAAATAGACATACGCCTGATCTCAAGGTGTATGCCTAAAATAGGTAGTATGCTTGAATAGGTTGTACGCCTAAACTTTAACCCAGTTAAAATTCAGGCATATATTGGACAGTCCGCACTCAAATGGACATCTCTCTCCGCATAAATCAGAATTGATCGTGGTCAATCTCTTTGGAAAGCTAAGAGAGAGATCTTTCCAACAAGATATAATGAGCATAATTTTATAGTACACCTGAAATAGGTATACACCTTAATTTAAGTACACCTAAACTTCATGAAAGTTGGAGTTCAGGTGTACTGGTTCTGAGTCAGAAACCAACAGCCTATTTTTTGGGGTTTTAGGCCACCTTCTGAGATCCAATGGAGCTAAAATTTTATGGAGAGATAGGTTAGGACTTCAGGTATGTCTCTAAAAATTTTCATATCCACTGGCCAAGGATAGACCCTTTTTGGAATTTCCAAAAGGGGTGGGTTCTATGAAGTTTTGCACAAACCTCTGTGAAATCCGAGCGTTGTGGGGCCCATTCCCAGAGTTATACATATGGGGTTGGGTTCAAATTTGGTGGAGAACTAAAAATAGATGTCATGACGCCATTGTAATAATTTGAGAGCAAAATAATAATTCTATAGAAAGTTATTTAGAAAACAAAATGAATTGTTAAACTAAACACAAAATAGAGACAATAGAATTATAGCTCAAAAGAAATTATGGTAAAATACCCTAAATTTTATAAAATAAAATACAAAAATTAATTTAAGTGTATAAACATGTTAACTAATAACTGAAACAAGAATTAATCAAAAACCAATTTTACAGAGTTAAAATTTAGGCATTCCCCACTGTCCAATCTAGATAGGGGGAATACCCCTTTTTAATGAGAATGTGGGACCCAGATCGGGGGTCAAATGATATCATTTAGGGCTCAAATTTGGTGGGTTGATAAATAACTATATTAGTGATTTCTAGTTCAAATTTTGCCTCCAAATTCAAGGTGTAGAGGGACTTATGGTCCCTGTACCATAGCTTGTTCAAAAATAAAGCTAGAAAGAGGAGACAAACTTGTCTTTCCTATGCCACAGCATGGGGCTTTCAATGGAGTTCTTTGGGGTTAATTTTAGCACTATTAAGTGTTCTAAATCTTGAAAAATAAAATGGGTGGAGCACTTACCCCAGACTTTAGAGCTTTCCCTCCACTTTCTTTCTCTCTTTCCTTTCCTTCCTTTCTTCCTTCTCTCTTTTTTTGGCTTATTTTTGGTTGACCTCCCTCATGACCACGAATTTGGGGCTACTTATAGCCCCAAATTGAAGTTGTGAATGGTTAGTATTTAGGATAAGAGTTACTAGATGGAGGGCTAGGATGATACCTATTCTAAAAGAGGTGGATGGTGGTTTTAACCCATTGTTTCGGTAAGGTTGGTTTGGTGGTTTTAGCTCATGGTTTAACAAAGGGTGGTTTGAGCCCATGGTTTAGCAGAGGTGGTTTGAGTCCATGGTTTAGCAAAGGTGGTTTGAACCCATGGTTTGGCAAAGGGTGGTTTAAGAATGGTGGTATTAGGTTGGATTGGTGACATGACACCAATAAAAAACAAGTGTAGTGCCATGTCACCCTCATGGGCTGTTGTGATTGGTTGGGTGGTTATAGCTCATGGTTTAGCAAAGGGTGGTTTAAAGGGGACATCATGGGAATTCTTAACCAAGGGTGATGGCATTTGGGTTTTTTATGAGTGTGAACGCATTTAATGAGGGTAATGAGCTAAAATCCAGAAATAATGAGTTCATTAACCCTAAAATACATTGGTTTTCTTCATTTACCTATCTAGCTTACTTTATGGGTCCTTGTACTCTGAAACATGTAAACTCCGTGACTATTTCTGAAGTCCTGAATATTCCAGTCGCAATGGATTAATCGGAACCGAATTACGATAAGGGCAATGGGTGAAATTAGGGGTTTACTGGCCTTAAAATGCTCTCAAAAAATATTGGAGGGGAAAGATAGTAAAGTTGATCCGTAAATTGTTAGGTGACAAATGATCTCGGGTCCATGTGAGACAGCTTCTGACTACGCCGAATTATAGTGTTTGAACAAGAAACTGGGTCAAAAACCCTTTTTTAAGCAATTGGACAGTATTGGACTGGAAATGCTACTGCTTTTTCTATAGAATGCTGCCATGAGCCATATTTGGGGGGGTTTGAGGTTTAAGGAGTCTCAGGGCTACAAAAGCTAACAGATCAGATGTTGGGTCCCCGAGCAGTTACCGAGAGATTTTTGAAGCTAGGTCACTTGGAGAGATTAAGTTTCTGTAGTTGCTTGAAGGCTAATGAAATTGAATGGCTTGACATTCTCTGAACCTAGAGTTTATGAAATGCTTTACTGAGGGCAGGTGGTGAAACTAAGAAAATGGCTCTGACCTTGTTGCATTCTAAGTCCGGCTAAACTTTTAAGAGCACTTCACGTGCCAAATACGGACGAAATGCGCTATTTCAAGGTTTGGGGAGAAATGATTGCTTGGGCCATGGATTTTCTGCAAATTAGCATAGATTTGATAGTTTCGCAGCTCTGAATTTACTGTGGTGTGGCCACTGACTATCTGAATTTCTGATTTTCGATGCGCTCACAGGAGTCGTTCGATCACCTAATTTTTATACCTAACTTTCCATGCTTTTTGGAGTATTTTAGGGAATCTTGGCGGATGGATTTTACGAAAGCCCTAGCTTCTTAGACAACTTTCAGAAGGCCTCGCGATTATGAAGAAATGGACATTGACTGATCCTGATTTGGATGCTTGGAGAGCATTTTGGCTCAAAAAGATCAAAAAAGTGGAAAACAACATTTTAACCTTTTGAGGAAGATTTAAGATTTTACAGAGGTTCGAGACTCCAAATTTTTTATCTCAAACCTGGAGATTTAAAGCTAAAGCTGAGGCAGAGGTATGGCCACTGACTTTCTGGATTCGGAGATTGGATGAATCTCTGAGGGTTTTTGCAAGGGTCATTTCTTGGTCAGGGTTATCATAAGTTAAGAGATTGGTTGTTGCCGTTCTCAAGCAATATCTATTCTATGATGAGTTCCTCAGAATGTGGAGAAGTAGGGATGCACAGATCTGAAATTACGCCATTCGGATAACGAGAGAAGCTTTGGGGATCCTTTAAGGGTCCAGGGGTAAATTCCTAACAGTGAAAAGGGTACAAGGGTAAAATGGTAATTTTTTGCCCGTGGGTCAAAAAAAGTGAAAATAAGAATTCTTCGCTTGTGGTGCTTAACAATATGTAGGCAGGAGAAATTCAGTGATCTGGATGATAGATAGTGAGTATTGAGCTCTTGAAGATAGAAGGGTAAAATGGTAATCTTTCCATTTATGATGCCTACTTGGAGAAAGGCTTATAGGAAGTGGAAAACTTACTGATGACATGGATGGGGTTCTTAAATGTGGACCCTTAAAGTCCTGTTGATGCTTTTGAGAGAGATTAGGGTTTGCCCTAAAATGATGCTTTTTTGGGTTGTAATAAGGTGCTTTGACTGATTCATTTGTGATTAGAGGATCTGGAAAGACCTCTTTAGGGATGCCTAACCTCCTAGAGTCCCGGTTTGCTCTTCCTAGAGTCTTCATGCCTAGAGTCTTCATGCCTAGATGCCTAGATGTTGTCCTTATGTTTTCACATGACCCGAGTCAAAATTTGGGTGCTGACAGCCCCTGTTTCACTGGTACAGGCCAATGGGGCACGTGCGGAGCAAATTTTGACCCACTTACCTAAATCTGATTCTGATTTCAATAGCTACGTTGCAATTGGAATGTCCGAGAGATGCAAAAAACTTATAAACCTCGAGATGTTTGGGGTTATAAGACCCAAAAAGCAACCCTAAACAATGAAGAGGAGAAATCCGAGAAAAGCAATCATTGCTCTTTTAAAAAATTACCAGTTTTGTCCAAAATGCCCCTTAAACTTATTTTAACCCATGCACCGTCCATTTTGATTCCATATTGAGGGTGGATACCTTGAGACCACCCCCCTCCCCATTGGCCCTACTC
>JAOXJP010008820.1:0-17914 GCA_025762735.1 Platanus orientalis | reverse complement strand
ATTGGTTGATTCATCTCTATTTATTCTTGAGTAGGTTGATTTCTTGATAATGGATCATAGTCTTATGATGTGAGCATAACAGTTGGTATTATTAGATTTGATAATCTTAGGTTATGGAGTTGTGATCTTGTGAATGGAGCTTTGTGGTAGGGATTTAATGGTCTCTATTTCATGTGATGAATTTTGGGAGCTTAATTCACCTGTGCTGTAGGGTGTGGAAGGTTTCTTATGGTGAAGATTAGGTTTTTCCTTTGATTTCCTTTGAATTCCTAAATTCTTGCACTCTACATGCTTGATAAAATGTCTCTCACAAATTTTCCATGTTATTTACATGTTTCTTGGATGTCTTTGGATTCCTTGCATGAGATTATTGTACTCTTTAGTGAATTTCATCATATATACATATTGGCATATAGCAATCTATGATATTTTATGGATTCCCATGATAAGACCTTAGAACTTATGTGTTGATACATTGGGTTTTGCGTCATTTAGGAGCTCTTGGTGGCATGAGTAAGTTGTCCTTAGTACAATTTACTTCGATGTTTCCAAAAGGCTTTTTACTTAGACTTTTTCATAAGTTTTGGGAGAATGTGGGTTATTCAGTCATATCGTTTATAGCATTCAGCATGAAATGGTTTCACTAGCATGAACATCATATATGTCTTGGGGTGGGTATAAGCATCTAAATTTTTATGTTAGCATCGGGATCCTATATGTGATTTATCTCTTCAATTTTTTGAACTATTCATGGATTAGTACACATAGATATCTTCCACATAACATATTTATTCAAGAGTTATTTTACTGATACATGAGTATCGGTTTTGGTGTTGGTTTCAGAATAATATACCCCTAAGTGGGTTGATGCATGAACAATGACCACCATTAGGCGAATGGGCTATATACTTGCCTAGTGACCAACATTTGGCAAAGAGACACATGTTGTCCAGTGATGGCTGCCATTTAGCGAAGGGACATCAGATGTCCAATGACCGTCATTAGGCAAAGGGGCTATATGCTTACCCAACTTTGACCTTCAATTGGCAAAGGGTCATTAGTTGTCCAATGATAACCGCCCTTAGGCAAATGGGCTATATATTTACCTAGTGATGGCCAGCAATTGGAGAAAGGACACTAGTTGTCTAGTGAGGACCGCCTTTAGGCGAAGGGACTGCATACTTGTCCAGTGAGTTCAGGTACCCGATCATCGGATTACATTATTATGTGAAGACAATCCTAGTGGCCCAACTCTCAGTTTGATTTTATCGGAACCCCAATTAGGTTACTTGGTTTGGGCTTTGATTTGGATTTATCAGGACCTTGGTTGGTATTTAGATTATCACAGATTTATGTTTATGGCAGGTAGTATATCTTCTTACTTTATACACATTTATTTATTTACGTAGCATATGATAATTGGGTGATGACATATGACATATAGCTTTAGCATGTGCATGTTTTGGATCTATCTTGGCTTGGATTATTTCTTAGTTTCTCGAAATATGAGCATACTTGATTCTAGCAGAGATACATACATATTATCGTTGTTGCATGCGCGTACATACCATGTTTCCTTCCTTTACTTTGGATTCTTTTGTCTACTATTATATCATTTTGCTTCCCTTTATGTTGTATAAACTGCATACCCTTCCCCTAAGCTCGTCAAGCTTACCCTAATTGGCACCACCAGCAGATTTGTAGGCGTACAGGTTGGACTGCGCCTTAGGATGAAATGGAGGTGGTTGGAGATTGCACAACGGGATCAGACACTACATCTTAGTTTTCTATTTTTGTTTTAGTTTATTTTTTAAAGATATGGCATATTTAGTATTTTGTCTAATTGAGATGGGCCCCTTCATGGACAAGACTTGTATATACTTATGAGCAGGTTTAGGCCCTTTATGTTGGATGTTTATGAGATGTTTTAGACTTGATGTTTATATATTTATGCTACTCTTATTTGGATTACGTTATCGATATTTCTATTATGCTACAATTGTGCTATGTTAGAAATAGAATTAAATGGATGTGACTTAATGGACAAACTTGAAAGGGAAATCTATTATTTTGAGTGTGATGTGAACAAGTATAAGAGGGTTGATGACCCACTCAGAGCACATTGGTCTCCTCGTGTAAGAAAGAGGTTCGAGGCAGGTCATTCCCATGTCATGGATCCGAACCTTACCCACTTCATGGCTTGTTGATTTGGGTCATGACAACTTGGTATTAGAACCAGGTTTATAGATTTTGTAAACAATTAGAGCTATTTTAGAGTTAAGGATTAATTTTTTTGGATAAGTCAGAGAAAATATTTGAGGATTGATTGATCATTCATGTTTGATGTTTAAGATTTGAAAATTTTAAGTATCTTAGAGTTAAGTGGAGGATTATTAGGATTCGGTACTAAGACTTTTGTTTATCTTATTTTAGGAGTCAGAGATGCCGCCAAGAAGAGGCACTCAATCAAAGTCTTCCGGCACTGCACAACTAGAGGGTAATATTCTGGCTGGAGTCATTGGTGCGATTAGGGAGTTGGCTAATGTGATCAAAGAGCAGGTGACCGGTGGGGAGTAGCCCTGAGAGAGGCCAGCTAGAGAGGGCAGTGACATCTACAAGTGGCTTCTTCGTATGGGACCGCCAGAGTTTATGGGGACTTCTAACCACATGAAGGCCGAGAACTAGATTGTGTAGATTGAAAAGATCTTTGCTATCATGGAATGCTCTTCAGAGCAAAGAGTATCCCTTGCCACCTTTGTTCTAAAGGACAAGGCAAATCATTGGTGGAAGGCCACGCAGGACACCTTTACTTATGATGCTACTGAGCTTCCTACATGGGATATATTCCTTCATGCCTTCCGCCGGTATTTCATTCTAGAGGAACTAAGAGATGAGAAGATGGCTAAGTTTCTTGAACTCACCCAAGGTAGCAGGATCGTTCTCCAGTACAAGGAGAAGTTCACTAAGTTGGCCCATTACACACATTTGATAGCTGGAGATGATGAAACCAAGGCAAAGAAGTTCCATTGGGGACTTAGGACTGTAATCCACACCAAGATGACCACTGCTAGATTAAGGATCTTTGTTGAGGTTGTTGAGACAGCTCGATTGGTTGAGTGTGACTGTGATGATCTTGCCAAGAGTTGTGACAAGGGTGTGAAGTGCCCTCAACCTACAAGACCGAGGAGAGTAGAGGACACTTATAGAGTTGGAATGACTAAGATGCCAAGATAGACTGAGGTGAGAGCTATATGCCAAAGGTGTGGAAAGTTCTATTCTGGTGTATGCTTTAGAGATATCGGTGCTTGCTTCAAGTGTGGTTTGGTGGGTCATTTGATGTAGGACTACCTAGAATGAATGAGGAATTAGACCACTAAGCCTGAGCAACCGAAGTAGAAAGCTAGAGATCTAGGGCGTGCCTATGCCATCACTAAGCAGGATGCCCAGGTATCTCTATTTGTGGTTATAGGTACACTTTCCTTGTTTAATCATGATACACAAATCTTGATAGACACAGGATCCACTCATTCTTTTATTGTTTGTCGCTACATGAGACATGTCGATTCCTTACCAGAGTTATTAGACTTTTTTTTACCATCTCCACACCGTTAGGGAAGACCATGTTAGCAGAGTTGCTTTATAGGTCTTGTGTATTTAGGATTGGGGATAAAGAGTTATCTGCAGACTTGATTATGCTCGACATAGAAGATTTTGATGTGATATTGGGAATGGACTGGCTGACATCACACCATGCCACCATCCATTGCTACTCTAAGGAAGTGGTATTTCATATACCTAGCAAACCTGAGTTCTCCTTTCAAGGAGTGAAACACGACTCCTTTCTGAGTGTAATCTCTGCACTTCAAGCTGACAAGTTACTTCAAAAAGGGTGCCAAGTTTATTTAGCCTACGTGGTTGATGGCCAGATTGAAGAAAAAAAGATCGATGACATCCCATTCGTTAGGGACTCCGTTGATGTATTCCTAGAAGATCTCCCTGGTTTTCCTTTAAACCAAGAGATTGAGTTTTTCATTGATCTAGTCTCTAGTACCACACATGTTTCTATAGCACTATACAGTATGTCACCAGCTAAACTTAAGGAATTGAAGATGCAACTTCAAGAGTTTCTTAGCAAGGGCTTCATTCACCCAAGTGTGTCACCTTGGGGTGCACCGGTACTCTTTGTGAAGAAGAAAGATGGTTCGATGAAGTTGTGCATCAATTATCTATAGTTGCACCAATTGATTGTGAAGAATTAGTACCCATTGCCTAGGGTTGATGAGTTGTTTGATCAGTTGCAAGGCACCAAGGTCTTTTCAAAGATCGACCTTAGATTAGGTTACCACCAACTCCGAATCAAGAAGGAAGACATACAGAAGATGACTTTCTGCACTAGATATGGACACTATAAGTTTTTAGTTATCTTTTAGCTTGGCAAATGCCCTTGCCGCTTTTGTGGGCTTGATGAACCATGTGTTCAAACCTTATTTGGACACTTTTGTGATTGTGTTGATCGATGAAATTCTTGTTCACTCTGAGAGTCCAAAAGAGCATAAGGAGCATTTGAGGATTACACTACAAATCTTGAGGGAAAGGAAGCTTTATGTGAAGTTCAGCAAATGTGAATTATGGATGGACCAAGTTATATTTCTTGGCCATGTGATCTTCAAATATGGGATTTTTGTTGATCCTAAGAAGATCGAGGTTTTGATGAATTGGTTGAGACCGACGAATGTGCACGAGATTCGTAGTTTCTTGGGTCTAGCTGGCTATTACAAAAGGTTTGTTAAAGGTTTCTCAAGCATTGCAGGGCCCTTGAAAAAACTGACCCAGAAGAATGCGAAGTTTGAATGGAGCGAAGCATGTGAGAAGAGCTTCTAAGAGTTAAAGGACCACATATTGTCTACACCGGTTCTCACTTTACCTTCAGGATCTAGAGGTTATGTTGCATATTGGGACGCTTTAAGGCAAGGATTAGGTTGTGTGCTTATGTAGCAAGGCAAGGTGATTGCATATGCCTCCAGACAACTAAATCCATGTGAATTGAACTACCCCACACATGACTTAGAATTGGCCATTGTTGTATTTGCTTTGAAGATTTTGAGACATTACCTTTATGGCGAGACATGTGAAATCTACATGGACCACAAGAGTCTGAAGTATATTTTCTCGTAGAAAGAGTTAAATCTAAGACAAAGGCGGTGGATGGAATTGATAAAGGACTGTAACTGTATCATTCACTACCACCCCAACAAGGCGAATGTTATGGCTGACGTGTTGAGTAAGAAATTGTCAGGTTCTTTGGCTTGCTTGATTGTGGGGAGGACATCTCTTTGTGAGAAGCTAAAAGAGATGAAGGTGGATGTTTAGGTGAATGAGTTGAGTGAACTTCTTGCACACCTTAGAATGCAGCCCATTATCCTTAATAAGGTGAAAAAGGCTCAAAGAGGTGATCCTCAACTTATGAAGATTATGGATAAAGGGAGGAGTAGTGTCGGACATATTTTTTGCTTCATGAAGATGGTTCATTAAAATTTGGCAACCGCATATGTGTTCTAAATGATTCTGACTTGAAAAAGGAGATTTTCAAGGAAGCTCACCATTCTACCTATGCAATACACCCTGGTAATATAAAGATGTACCATGACTTGAAGGGCTACTATTAGGGAATGGGATGAAGAGAGAGGTTGCAGAGTTTGTGGCTAGGTGCTTGACATGTCAAAAGGTCAAAGTCGAACACCAAAGACTAGCTGGACTTCTACGACCACTGTCGATCCCAAAATGGAAGTGGGAACACATTTCCATGGACTTCATCATAGGTTTTCCTAAGACAAGTAAAGGATTCAATGCTATTTGGGTGATCGTAGATAGATAGATAAAGTCTACCCATTTCCTACCGATTCGAGTTACCTACTCTTTAGACAGGTTGACACAGTTTTACGTTGATGAGATTGTGCACCTACATGGTGTTCTAGTTTGTATTGTATCTGATAGAGACCTATTAGACAGGGTTGCAAAATGTCATGGGAACCAAGCTATGTTTTAGCATAGCTTTCCACCCTCAAACTGACGGACAATCTGAGAGAATTATTCAAACTTTAGAAGACATGATGAGGGTTTGTGTCGTTGATCTAAAAGGTAGTTGGGATACACACCTATCGTTGATTGAGTTTGCATATAACAATAACTACCAAGATAGCATCCAAATGGACCCTTACGAGGCCTTCTATTGTAGGCAATGTCGATCCCCAATATGTTGGGATGAGGTTGGTGAGAGGAGGATTCTCAAACCTGAGCTTGTCCAAGTGACTAATAAAAAGATTTGGCATATTCGTGAGAGGTTGTTGACAGCACAAAGCAGACAGAAAAGTTATGCAAACAATAGAAGACGTGACCTTGAGTTTGAGGAAGGTGACCATGTATTTCTCAAAGTATCACCAACCAAAGGTGTGATGAGATTCTCGAAGAAAAGCAAGCTTAACCTAAGATTCATTGGACCTATCGAGATCCTGAGACAACTTGGAGACCTTGCTTATGAGCTAGCTTTACCCCCAGATTTATCGCATGTGCACTGCATTTTTCATGTATCCATGTTATGAAAGTACTTGCATGATCCTTCTCACATCCTTAAGTGCAAGCAGCTTCAAGTTAATGAGGACCTTTCATATAAAGAGCAACCCGTGATGCTTCTTGACCGTAAGGAGCAAGTGTTACCGAACAAGGTTGTCCCTTATGTGAAAATATTATAACGTAATCATTCCAAAGAGGAGGCCACATGGGAAGAAGAAAATGAGATGAGAACCAAGTATCCACATTTGGTTCATTACCAAGGTGCGTATCTTAAATTCAGGGATTGAATTTTTATGAGGGATGTAACACCCCGTGTAATGCTTTAAGGGTAAAATGGTAATTTTATCCTATAAGGGTAAAAATATCCTTTTACATGTTAAACCAGATCATAGAGTAGTTGGGAACCTATTAGCCATGCTAAAAGTGTAAGACCTAAGCTGGGCCTTGAATCTATCAAGTTTGGAAGTTATCCTAATTTTACATTTAGGGTACCTTTGTGGGCCCACTGATGCAAACCTCAAGATAATTGGGGGTCATGTCATACCTTTATGGAAATATCTATAAGTCTACTTTCTATAAAAACAAACGGTACACAATTAGAAGTTTCCTAGAAGAAGTTATACATATTTTACCATGAGGTGTCTATGAAGACAAGCCTGTGTATTTGGGGTAAATTCTCAGACCCATTAACACCAATCCCGAGGGAATTAGGGTATGATCCATATCCTTTTAGAAATTTCTTTGAGTCTAGTTTACAACCCAATAAATGTAAATTGATTTCGAGTTGTCTAGAGAAAGTTATGAGCATTTTCATGAGAAGGGGTAAAAGCTATAAAATTCTGTTTTGGATCAATCCAACTAAGTTGGATCGATCCAAGACTTCTCAGGTCATAGAAAAATGCTTAAAAAATGTTGGATTGATCCAAATTCCCAAAATAAAATTTTTTAAGGAAATTTTGATTTTTCTTCATTTTGGGGAGTGTGTGGGACCCTCCCAACTCGACCCAAAACCCTAAAAATATCTTAAAGAAACCTTAGTGACCTCATTTTATACCAAAAGAAAAAGAGTTAGAAAATCTTGAGGAATTTGGGAGCTAATTATGGGAGATCTTCCCTAGTTTGGTAAGTTCCTTTTTAAATCTTGAAAATATGCTAAAGTATGTATTTTTCTTCCTAGATCTAGGCTAAGTAAGCATAAATTTCTATTTTTTTACCTAATTTTATGTACTCTAACCATGAAATGCTTTGGTTTCTTCAAGAGAAAGGAAGTGTTGGCAAAAGCAAAGAAATTTTGGAGGAGGATCTTCTTGTGCATTGAAGGTTTGAGCTTTTAGTGAGTAGATATGTGGTTTATGTTACACTTTCTCCTTCCTAGGTTTATAGAAAAGTGTTTATATTCTATGTTTTCTAAGATTTATGGATTTTAATCTTTATGGGAATGGTTGGTGAATATATATGCATTTTATGCATACTTTCTTCCACTAGGATGTTAGATTTGATGGTTGAGAGCTTGTATTGGTTGATTCATCTCTATTTATTCTTCAGTAGGTTGATTTCTTGATAATGGATCATAGTCCTATGATGTGAGCATAATAATTGGTAATTTCCTTATTAAATTCGATAATCTCTTAGGTTATGGAGTTGTAATCTTATTAATGGAGCTTTGTGGTAGGGATTTGATGGCCTATATTTCATGTGATGAATTTTGGGAGCTTAATTCACCTGTGTTGCAAGGTGTGAAAGCTTTCTTATGGTGAAGATTGGGTTTTCCCTTTGATTTTCTTTGAATTCCTAAATTATTGCACTCTACATGCTTGATAAAATGTCTCTCACAGATTTTCCATGTTATTTACATGTTTCTTGGATGTCTTTAGATTCCTTGCATGAGCTTATTGTACTCTTTAGTGAATTTCATCATATATACATATTGTCCTATAGCAATCTACGATATTCTATGGATTCTCATGATAAGACCTTAAAACTTATGTGTTTATACATTGAGCTTTGCATCATTTGGGAGCTCTTGGTGGCATGAGCAGGTTGTCCTTAGTGCGGTTTACTTCGATGTTTCCAAAGGGCTTTTCACTTGGACTTTTTCATAAGTTTTAGGAGAATGTGGGTTATTCAGTCATATTATTTGTAGCATTCAACATGAAATGGTTTCACTAGCATTAACATCATATATGTCTTGTGGTGGGTATAAGCATTTAAATTTTCATGTTAGCGTCGGGATCCTATATGTGATTTATCTCCCCAGTTTTTAGAACTATTCATGGATTAGTACACATGGATATCTTTCACATGACATATTTATGCAAGAGTTATTTTACTGATACATGAGTATGGATTTCAGTGTTGGTTTTGGAAATAAGGATTTGGAATGATCTACCCTTAAGTAGGATGATGCATGAGCGATGATGGCCATCAGGCAAAGGGGCTATATACACGCTCAGTGACTACCATTTGGCAAAGGGGCACAAGTTTTTTAGTGATGGCCGCCATTTAGCGAAGGGACACCAGATGTCCAGTGACCGTCATTAGGCGAAAAAGCTATATACATGTCCAACAATGACCACCAATTGCCAAAGGGACACTAGTTGTCCAGTGATGACCGCCCGTAGGAGAATGGGTTATACATTTTCCCAATGATGACCGACAATTGGTGAAGGGACATCAGTTGTCTAGTGAAGACTACCCTTAGGCGAAGGGACTATATACTTATCCAATGAGTTTACGTACCCGATCATCGGGTTACATTACTAGGTGAAGATAGCCCTAGTGGCTCAACTCTTAATTTGGTTTTATCGGAATCCCATTTGGGTAACTTGGTTTGGGCTTTGATTTGGATTTATCAGGACTTTGGTTGGTTTGTTGGTTATTGATAACAGTGGGTATTTAGATTATCATGGATTTCAATTTGTGGCAGGTATCATATCTTCTTACTTTATGCGCGTTCATTTATCTTCATAGCATATGGTAATTGGGTGATGACATATGAGATAAAGCTTTTAGCACATGCATGTTTTGGATATATCTTGGCTTGAATTATTGCTTAGTTTCTCAAAGCATGAGTATACTTGATTCTAGTAAAGATAAATGCATAGTATTGTTGTTGCATGCGCTTAATTGTTGTTGCATGCGCTTACGTACTCTATTTCATTTCTTTACTTTGGATTCATTTGTCTACTATTATACTTTTTTGCTTGCCTTTTATGTTGTATAAACTACATACCCTCCAGCTAAGCCCATCAAGCTTACCCTAATTGGCACCTCCTACAGATTTTTAAGTGTACAGGTTGGACTGCACCTTAGGACGAAAGGGAGTGGTTGGAGATTGGACAATGAGACCAAACACTACATCTTAGTTTTCCATTTTAGTTTTAGTCTATTTTTTAGAGATGTGACATATTTATTACTTTGATTAATTGAGATGGGCCCCTTCATGGGAAAGACTTCTTTGTACTTATGGGCAGGTTTAGGCCGTTTGATGTTGAATGTTTATGAGATGTTTTAGACTTGATGTTTATATATTTTTGTTGCTCTTATTTCAATTATGTTATCGATATTACTATTACGCTGCGATTGTGATATATTAGAAATGGAATTAAATAGATGTGACTTAATAGACAAACTTGAAAGAGAAATTTATTATTTAGAGTGTGATGTGAATAAGTATAAGAGGGTTGATGATCCACTCCGAGCACATTGGTCTCCCTATGTGAGAAACGGGTTCAGGGTAGGTCATTCCCATGTCATGGATCCAAACCCGACCCACTTCATGGCCTGTGGATTTGGGTCATGATAGCCTTAATTTATTGTAGTAAGTGCGGTTTAGGTCTTATCAAAGATTAGAGACTCTAGAGCCTATAGGAATTGACAGTTTGTCCAACGGATTCCCGGGCAGCTGCTGAGGATTTTTTGAAGTAGGGTCGCTTAATAACATATTGTTCTTATAGCTTATTAGAGAATGGAAATATTAGGCTAGCAGGCATCCTCCATTGTCTTGGCTCGTGAAATAGTCTTTTGAGGACAGGGAGAAAACTGAGAAAATAGGTCTGACCTAGCTGAATTCTGAGTCAGAGGGAGTCTTTGAGGGCTTACCGAGTGTCAAATACAGACAAGCTAAATCTCATCTTAGATTGAAAAAAATGTAGTGAGTAGGTTTACAGAAGTTGTCGATGTAGTTGAGGTAGATTGGCTTTTGAAGGTCTCAAAGTTACCAAGGGATGACCGGTTATAGATTGAATTTCAGAGTTCTGATGCATTCTCGAGGTTCAGTTGAGTATATAACATTTGGTCAAATGTGTACCTCATTTTGAAGTAATCAAGAGAAATTGAGTGGATTGACTCTTCCAATGCTCTTTTTCCATTAGGGGGTTTTGCAAAAGCCTCACAAATTTAGAGAGATGGGCACTGACTTATCGAGATTTGGAGGTCCGAAGAACATTCTGGACCCATATAGGTGAAATGCAGCTAAAACTAACTTCTCACCCTTTGGGGAAGATTTAAGATTTCATAGGGGTTCAAGACTTCAAATTCTTTTGTTTGGTGAAATAACCAATTGGAGATAAAGCCAAGACTGAAAGACAACCACTGAACTCTCCGAATTCTGACACTAGGTGAATCATTAGGAGTTTTTTTAGTGTTATTTTCAAACCAAGGGCTTTCAAAGGTTGAGAAATTACTAGATTTTAGTTTATGAAAAGATTTGTCCCGTGATAAGTTCCTCAAAGTTGGTGGAGATTGGAGTGTGCAGGACTTGACCTTACACAAATCAATTGATAGGAGAATTATATGGGTCATTTGAGGGTTTAGGGGTAAATCCTTAAGACAAAAGAGAAAATGGTAATTTTTCTGTTTAGGATGTTAAAAGGGGTAAAAATGAAAACTCTTCACCAATGATGCTTCACCATGGGAAGACTTATGAAGGCTGAAGAATTTGTAGACAATGTGTGAAGATATCAAATTTTGGCTTTTGAAGGCTAAAGGGCAAAAATGGTAATTTTTTCACCTGTGATGCTTTGCTGTAGGAAGAAGGCTTAAGGAGGTTGGAGAAATTTAAGGTAATGTGTTTGGTGATCTTGAATGTGGACCCTCATAGTCTTATTGATGTTTCTTGGGGAATCAGGGTTTGACTAGAAATGGTGTATTTGGGTTTATTCACTACACGTGGTATGATATGGATGATGCTTTTTGCAACCAAAACATCCAACGAAGACTTCACAAGGGATGCCTAAGCTTCCATTTTTCTCTCCCTAAACCAGGGTGCTTGAAGTCTTGATACCTAAATGTTGTTTTGCTGCTCTTCATTCCATTAGATGACTTGAGTCAAAATTTGGGTGCTAACACTTGGCATTTTCTTCACTCACTCATATTAAGCACTTATAGTTTCATTAGTAACTTATGTACTTTCTTTTTCTTCTATGAAACTTTATTTTCTTACATATCTTATGGACTTATTCTTGTGAAACTTAGATGTTTCTATATCCTTATCTTAATACTTTTCTTTATTTACATGACCTACAACTTTACTTTACTTTTGAAGCTTATATGCTCTCATTTTTTGTCTTGTCATTTTCTTTTCTTATGAACTTTTCATTCATTCTTAGTATGGTTTCACTTCTTTAACATACTTTATGAATCTTTTTTTTCTTTTTATTATACTTTATTTTTTCTCCAGTGCTAAGACCTTTAGATTACTTATTCTATGGTACATTGTATCTTTCCATAATAGAAGGGCCATCACTTAAAATTTCTTACACTTACTTTTTGATTCACTTGATTATACTTTCTTTCACTTCCTTATATTTTGACATATTGTATTATCCCTAACCATAAGGGTCATCGGCATATTGTTTATACCCTAATATCAAGAGTCGTTAGCAAATTGTATTATCCCAATAGTAAGGAACATTGGCAAATTATTTTATCATAATAGCAAGGACCTTCGGCATATTGTATTATCCCAATAGCAAGGACCTTCGGCATAATGTTTTATCTCAATAGCAATGACCGTTGGCATATTGTATTATCCCAATAGCAAGGACTATCAACATATTGTTTATCCTAATATCAAGGACCATTGGAAAATTTTATTATCCCAATAATAAGGACCATTGACAAATTGTACTATCCTAATAGCAAGAACCATTGGCATATTGTATTATTCTTTAATAGCAAGGCTGTCACATACATTTGTTCTTTATGTCTTAGCCACTGCTACTTATCATCATTTTCTAATCATCATTTTACTCCCCTATGTGGGATCTTACAATAACTTAACACTTGTCTATATGCTTCTTTCTTATCTTTTTTCTCCTTTTTCTTGGTTCGTTATCCATTTCGCTTATTCCACTTATTCCACTTATCTATAGCCATTTTACCTTACCTTATCTTATCATTATATGGTGTATTATTTAATCTAACATTTGAAGCATGTATTATCACATAATACATTCACTAGCATAATTATAGAAAAATAATCTATCAATAGAGGCATTCATTTCCATCATCTAAGAGATACCAAACTATATGTCATACACTTACTAGTATGATTAGAGACAGGCAACATCAACAAATCATTCTCTAACTTAATAAAAAATCATAGAATTGTGCCTAATATTATGCTTCCAAACATTATACAATTAATAAACCTAACATGAGTGAGAGTCCCAATAATAATTCCATTACACATGTATTTTTAATCATCCACAATCTCAATTCATAATTCAATTGAATCATTCCATAATAATTCCGAAGCAATTTATATACTACCATTAATTATCATCATGCTAATAGGAGTCAACATGCATCATAATCCTTTCCTAAATATGTACTCAATCAATTTCTTCATTCTTTCACTCATATATTAAAAGATGCTTAACAAAAATCCAAGTATTCATATTTTTCATAGCAAATCAAATTGTTCATGCATTACAAACTATCATAAAGACTATAGGTTCATAAAATCTTAACTTACAAGCTTCTAAAACTCATGGAATCCAATATCTGAAGGAAATATATATACATATCATGTAAGTCCACTCTTCTTTACAAATTAAAGGATTTTCTAAGATCCTAACATTATATGGCAAGATCTCATCATAAACCACATAATAGGTAAGGATTTCTAGGATCCTAACAAAGGGTTTCTTAATCATACAAGAAAAACTTGCAGACAAACAATACAAGACATCTAAGAATCTAGAAGAGAAAAAAAAATAGTGTAAGCTTTGTGTAACTACTTACCTAAACTTATTCTCATTTTCTCTAAAGAGATCCTTAAATGAAAATCTAAAATTGCTAAGTACGTAATCCTAGTGGGGGGTGAATAGGATTCAACTATATTTTTAATTATTTTTAATTCCTTTTACCTCTATCTTAATTAGATGAGTTAGTTAGTGATGTTCAAGTTTAATTTAACTCACTTAATGTGTTTGGCGCTCAAATGCTAATGATTGCAAGTATAGAAATGTAAAGAACAATCACATAAAGATCACACACCACAACACAAAAATTTATAGTGGTTCAACCACATCGGGGCCTATGTCCACTTTAACTACTCAATTTTATTAATCAATCTTTTACAATGATTACAATGTAATGAAAAACTTTAATTTACGTGTTTGGTGTCTTCGGCAAGCACGACCTTAGTTGTCTCCGAGCCAAGGTCTTACAATTCGTCAATCGGCATCTCCGATCGTTGACACAAGGGTAAGGTATATGTGCACACCTTAAACTACGTGTTTGATGTCTCCGACAAGCATGACCTTGGTTGTCTCTGAGCCAAAGACTTCCTCTTTGTCACATGGCATCTCCAACCATTGACACAAGGGATTAGGTAAACTATCAATATGTTTCTCAATAATCGAATATGGTAAATATAGTCCAAGTAAGAGAACAAGGTCCCAATACAATATGGCTCTTAAACTAGTCAAATATATCAATATGATCAACTAAGGGAAACAAAATCCCAATGTAAAAAGTGACTCTCACTAGCCAAGTTTACCAATATGGCCACTAAGGAAAACTAAGTCCCAATGTAGAGAATGACTCTTACTAGCCAAATATACTAATAGAATAGTCTCTACTTCTGCACAAGGGGGTGTGTGTGAATGCCTCTAGAGAAGGCAAGTAAACAAGTAGCCACACAACCAAACAAGCCTCTATATAGGCAAATATAAGTGAAGCACAAGAAAGGCAATATCTTAAGGAAACCAATGTCCCAATGTAGAGAATGACTCTCAACTAGCCAAATATACCAAGTGTATGGTCTCTACTCAATACCAAGGGAGTGTATAAATGCCTCTAATGAAGGCAAGTATACAAGTAAATCACACAACTAAGTATGGCCTTTAGAATAAGAAAATATAAGTGAGGCTCATAAGGGTTTTATCTCTTGGAATGGTTTTTCAAGGATTCACATGTAGAGTAGTAGTATAGATATATAATAACCAAAAGCTAACCACAAACTACCTACAATGTAAACAATCTCCAAAATATAAACAAAAGCTTTACCTCAACCTTTTAGATTGAGAGTTTGTATGCTTGGAGATGTGAGAGCACAGTCCTTGATCTTTCTCCTCTCTTCTCTTGCAAAGTAACCCGCCTTTGTGGCCACAATAGAGAGACAACAACTCTCTTCTTCTTTTTTGGAAGTTTGGAAGTTTGAATGAAAGTGTAGAGAGAGTGGAGCTTATAGAGCTCTTCTTCTTGCCCAAAAACCCTTTTCTTTTCCCTTTGCTAATCCCCTTGAAAACTCATTTTCTAAATCCCTTAATTGTTTTGAAATCTTAAGTTTAGAAGGGAAAAGTTTCTTTTTATAGTTGGGAGGAGAATCCATGGCCTCAGGATATGCATATGGTAATTAAAGAAGCATTTTAGGCCTTTAAATGAACCAAAATGAGGTTTAAATTTCAAAACAATCATCTTGAATTTCGTGTTAATTTTTTTTTCCAAAATGCCCTCCAAACCAATTTAGCTATTTGTAATCGGTTTGGGATCTCAAAACTTATATCGTAATCAGTTTATGCTTATTGATTTGAGTCTCTGGACACTCAAAATCAATTTCACTTTTCTCAATTGATTTCAAAAAGTTCTATCGATTTCAAAATTTTTGGAAATATTTTTTCAAGCCGATCATTTTGAGTACTCGTGAGTTCCAAGTAGACATCAAGATCAAAAGTTATGGCCATTTTAAGTTGAGATGTTCATACCCACTTCTCAGTTCATTTTCTAATGGAGGGTTTTTGAGCAATTTCACTTAGGGTCATATGTTGGTCTTAAGGCCCTCCAAGGATCAAACCTTGGTCTTTGGGGGTCTCCTAGAGTAGTCACACAATACCCATTTGGTTTTTTCGAGCTCAAAGATGGTGACTTGGCTCTTCTTTAGCACTTCTCTTTGGCTCTTATTGGGTTCTTTGCTTGATATGCCTTTGCTTGTAGCACTTGAACCTCTTCCTTGTCATAGTGATGGTCTCCACACTAGATACTCATAGGCTCACTCATTATATATAACATTCATAGTCTACCACCTAGACTTGGAATGAAATTGACAAATTACATGATGACTTAACAATGCTCAAATCTATACAGTCTAGTTCATAAATCTTCCTAAATCAACGGATAAAAATCAATTAATCTATGATCCTAAGGAGACAACATGGGTGTCTTAAATCAAGGACGTTCTTGTTGATTGATACAACAACATGTTCTTGTTGATGGGACATGCCTCTTGACAAATTTTTTTTTATCTCCTTTAGGTTTCTTAGAGCAAGTGTCCATTTATCATTTTAATGCAATATATATTGACATATTCTCATTGATAGGAAAGGATGTTGTTATTTGGTAATGAACTTCCATCTCCTATAAGTCTCCCAAAATGGGAAGTTATCTATCAAGATTCCTCTTATGTTGAATATTTCCAAGAGAAATATAAGCGCAAGTTCTGATGTCTTTCCTTTATGGTTACCTGATTTCAATGGTTTATGTGGCAATATAACGAGAAGAGTTGAAGTAAGTTATGTTGAAGAATCATGCAGGGAAATTCAATATCTTTGCATTAGTGTTACCAAGGTTATACATAGGTGACATTATAGGAGCCAGGTATATGTATGGGGTTGACATTATATAGTCAAATGTGGGGGGTATGGTTTTGACGTTATTAAATTTGAGTTGACATTATTAGAGTCAAGTCTGCGATTTAACATTATCAGACTGAAATGTGAGGATTTAACATTATCAGAGTTAAGCATGGAATTTGACATTATTAGAATCAAGTATGGGATTTAACATTATCAGAGTCAAATGTGAGGTTTGACTCCTATTAGAGTCAAATGTATCACGTCAAGGAATATATAATGTCCAGAATTTGGATTTTGTTTTGTGGTATGGCTGCATCTATTTTGTTATAGAAGACTGCCTACGTGCCTTGGAACAGGATCAAGCTAAAACATAGTTCAATTATGGAATTTTGGGTATATTTGTCCATTTTTTGGCCTTAGTGGTCACCCACTAGGACCGGGGTTCACCTAATTTTTGCGTCTCAACTGCTATTATTGGTTTTCAATTGCACTGGCGATAATTTAATCTTGCCATGATTAGATTTTTTTACTCGTGATGCCTATACAATGTTTCACCATGCCATTTCCATCATGCTTTCTTTTTTACATTTTTATCCATTTTTTTCCTTAGGATCCCTTAACCTAAGACTGAGGGTCACCTAATTTTGTATTCCATCTTCATTGCTGGTTTTCAATGAGATCGGTGATATATTCATATTATTATTATTATTATTATTATTATTATATTTGGGAGTAGTTGCATATGAGATATGGGGCTCAAACTACCTGCGTACCTATTTTTAACAGGATTAAACCAACATAGTTCGCTGAATGTAAGTAGCTTTTAGGGCTAGTACTTCTTCTAGAATCTAGCATTGTTAACTAGAAGTATTTGATTTCCTTTGACATCTCTGAGGAGATAGGCACCATGAAGATATACTTTCTTGATGGTGTATGGGCTGTCCCATTTGGCTGCAAACTCAAGGCCCCTGTTATTGTTTGGCTGAGATAGTATAATGCATGCTCTTTACCATCTTCATTGTGTTGAGCAAAGGGAGCTTTAAGAGAAGAATCCATAGAGGCAATGTATAGTAACAACGGCTTTTCTATTGAAGGACTCATCAGTACTAGCAAGTTCAATAAGTACTTTTTGATGCTATCAAAGAAACTCTAGCAAGCTTGGTCCCAAACGAAAGGGACTCCCTATTGATGTATATTGTTAATTCCATATTGTATAAAATACATGGAGTGGTAGATTAGGCATGGCATGAGCACATTGCATA